>NDGM011027669.1:0-16742 GCA_002564305.1 Octomys mimax
AGAGTATGCAATGTGTTAACTATTGAAACTGTCCTACCAATTTGATTTGAAACTGTCTCATTGTGATTTATCTCTCAATAAAATTATGGAAAAAAAACTAAATGAATTTGGTTTTTAAAGTCTAGTTTAGTCAACCAGCTCTTCACAGGTCCCTAAAGAAATCCTGTCACCCTCCACCCTCCATTACCCCTCTAGTTGGTGGAGTGAGTGTCCACTTTATAGCACAGGGATTACAGATAACAATAATTCAGCTATAGAAATGGTTTGGGCCAATTTCTGGAGTATATACACATCCAGAAAATATCACCAATTATTTTATTTGAAATCTTACTACTTTCAAAATTATTAATGATTTCTAAAAAGTTTCTCTAAGAAAAAAAGCTATTTTGAAGACAGAATTAAATTCTGTGATGCTTTTATAACTCTAAATGACTGACTGTTCTAAAGCCTGTAATGCATGCATCACAACTGAAAACCCTGCGTGGAGACTTCACCAGAACTCTGAAGGTCACTACTACATCGCTCTCTCTCCCTGGCAATGAAGACACACCTGGGTCGTAAGCAAGGCAACTGAATGGCCTCACTGATCTGTTAGATGACGAGGAAGTCACATGGTATCCAAGAGCTGGGACTGATGCAGTGGCAAATATAACCTTCCATGATGAGGGCATCACCAGTGCTTCCTAGTGCATAGCTTTTTTTTTCTTTTGTATTTTAGGGAAGGGTCTACAGGGTATCCAGGGTCTCATTACTAGATCAGACTCATAGTGATCCCAAGAGCTGGGATTACAGGTGCGCACCACCATGCCCAGTCTCCATTGTCATCTCAGCATGCCCTGGGAGCAGGGCTGGCATGGCAGGCCAGGGGATCGAACTCCCAGTCCCCTGTGCCTGCTTGCAGTTGCTTTAATCCACTGAACTGTTTGGCTGGCTCTAATAGAAAGATTTACTCTCACATTTTATTCACACATTTTTTGCAATTACAAAGAAATGAAAGGGGTGGCTGTAGATAGCACAAGATACTTGCTAGCACTCTTCAATGGAAAGGAACTTGTACTGGCTACACATTTATTTACATCCTTCAGTCAGGATTTAGACTGAAATCGATTCAAATTTAAAACAAACATTGTAAAGGGTACATTATACTTCATATATCCAAAAGACACCAAAGTATTTGAAATACTATTTAATCTTAGTACATAATATTTCTATTCTAAAGACTAAGAATCAGGAAATTTAAAAATATTTTTAAAAACCTGATTAGTAAATGTCATAGCTAAAGAAATATATGGATGTCAGTGGTGTTTATTATTTAGATTATTGTTATTATTATTGTGATTCTATATTGGCTCAGAAGTAGAGTTTTAAGTAAATATTGTATTCAAAGTCTATATACAAAAATCATTGTGTTTTTTATGTTTTAAAGGAACATGTTGGAAGACACTAAACTGTAACCATTTTTATATGAGCAATGTATATACATATATATATTTGAGAATTGACTGATTTGTGAGATTCACCACTTTACCATTGTACTTCAATCTTTTTGTCAAGCCTTATAGCATGCACAGACTCATGAAAACAACAGGACAGTTCTGACAGGTATCTGTTTACTGCACTGTCATGTTATTCTGATTCACTGATCTGAAGAATTTTGGATTTAAGTAGCAGCAGGGGCAAATGTGAGTGGCACACTAAACTCGCCATCTGATTAGTAGTCGTATCATTACACACGCTCAGTAGTATTTTCTACACGTAAATAGATTTATGCCAGAATGACTGATAAAAAGGATTAAGATACATAATTTAATGTTAAAAAATTTAATCAGTTTTTAGGGGGGGAAGTGATATCAACGTGGATTGGAAGCATGGGATTGTACATAAAGAAACTTGGTAGCATATCTTGAAATTAGAGCTATTTCACTATATTCCGCATTTTATATAAATGTAAATGGGTGGTGAAACCCAATGTTTAGATAGTAAAGACTCAATTATTTATTCTGTTATATTTAAGAAGTTCAAAGACTCAAAACACTTTCGAAATGCTTCTACTCCTCTTCTTTGTACAGATTAGAAAAATTGAGATTTTAAGAACTATGAGTTATTGATTTATGCCTAAATCAATTTAGGCAACATTTGTTTTTTAAGTTCAGATTATTTAGTACCTATGTTAGCACTTGCATTTTCTAAAGGTGACCAGTAACAATCTTATCTTTTCAGGTTCTTTACAAAAAAGGCTTTCAAGGACATAAAAATAAAGGAAGTCATTTGAACTCATTCTTGTTTGAAAATACTGTTTGTTCTATATTGGTAATCATTTTAATATGTGATGGATTTTTTTGTATAAATTCACCTGCCTCTGGCTCTGTCTCTGTCTCTCTGTATCTGTCTCTCTGTGTCTCTGTCTCTGTCTCTGTCTCTGTCTCTGTCTCTCTGGCTCTGTCTCTCTCTGTCTCTGTATCTCTCTCTCTCTCTGTCTCTCTCTCTCTCTGTCTCTCTCTCTCCCTCCCTCCATTGTAAACCAAGCCTCATCTGCTCAGCCTTCTCCATTCTCCTCCATGTTCAGCCACCGGTAGTACTGCTGTGTGTTTAATTATTCTCCAAGGTTAACTTTACACAGAAGAAAATGTGCATCTGTGTTACTACACCTCTTACCTAAGTGGCTCAACGTAACATATATGTTCTCCACTGCTCCGTAAATCACCCGCACAAAGTTTCTAGCCTGAGCATGATGTTCATGTTTTCCAGAACTTCCACCACTGTGTTCAATGGACTATACCAAAGCTTTGCCCTCTTTTGCATTTGGGGTGTATGTGTCTTCAAACATTTTAGAAGTAGAATATATTAGGCAACTGTATAAATTTGTAATTTTCTCATTTGCAGAGGTTGTACTAATAACTTAAATAATATATATTTTTCTGTGCAGGTACAAAAGTGACAAAGTTTAGTACAACTCACCATTTGAAAAGTCCTTTCCTTATTAAAATTGAAGCTTGTCATGTATTTACAGGCTTTTTAGTTTTCTTGAAGCTTCCCAACCAAAGATGATATTTTTACTGAATTTTACTTCTCAATTTATTATAAATTTGTGGGAGTTTGATATTAGAGAGAAGAGCTTCGTTTGACAAAGATTGGCAATGTTTTCCTAGTGTTAGAGTTTTTAAAAATTGCTTATAATTTTTATTAAAATGCTTTACTTAGTCCATATATATATGTGTGTTTCTTCTACCTTTTTTTTTTTTTTGCATATTTTTAGGGATAAATCTACAGGTTGTTCAGTGTCTCATTACTGGATCAGACTCGTAGTGATATGCCTTTTTTCAGCCTCCCAAGAGCTGGGATTACAGGCATGCACCACCATGCCCAGTCTCAGTTGCCATCTTAGAATGCCCTGGGGGTGGGGCCAGCACAACAGACCTGGGGAACGAACCCCTGAACCTGCTTGCAGGTGCTTTAATCCACTGAGCTATTTGGCTGGCCCTATATGTGTTTCTACATATGAAATATGTGAGTGAATTTAGAAACATCTTTAGAAAAGATTTCTATGTTGAATAACACATGTTACTTATTTGAAATTTGCTTTAGAATAGAGCTTGAGCTGTTTATTAATCTTAACATACTTTGTTCTTATGCTTATCTATATGGCAGAGAAAGAATAATAAATATGTAAAAATTTTACTTAATTTGTAATGTCATGTTTATGATATGCTAAATTCTCACATGTGATTGCGTTCACTTATGATCCTTATTTTTGTGCCATTGACCTCTCTCCAAACTGATGCAATGGCATTATAGTGACACAAATATTAGAATTTTATGGTTTCTTTTAATTACTTGGAAAAAGGAGTAGATAGGTCTTTTGTTTGTTTGCTTGTTTTAAACGTATTTGATACAGGGTCTCACAATGTAGCTTGGGCTTATAGTGCTCCTCCTGTCTTCAGCATCCCCAGCACTGGGCTTATAGCTGTGAGTCACCATGCCTGGACCAGGCGGCCAGCTCAGGGTGCCCAGGGGCAGGGCCAGTGCAGCATGAGGTGCTGGGAATTGAACCCTGGTCCCTGCACTTGTCTAATCAGGTGCTTAGTCGACTGAGCTGTCTCACCAGCTCTTGTTTCTTTTTTCCTATAATATTTTTTATTTAGCTGTGTTACATATGAAACAAAGGCATTTGTTAAGTGAAAAGTCAATAAAATGCTTTCTAGTATTTCCACTGGTTTTATATGAAATTTGCAAATTAGTTTTTTATAGTTAAGAATTTGAAAAGAGTTGCTTTTAAATAACTGTAATAATAGTGCCCATGTTTCTTCCCTTTTGAGAACATACTATGTGATTTTTTGTTGGTTCAAATGTATTTTGCATTACAAGGTTTGTTGAAAAGCTGTTCCCTGTAAGTCTCATTTCTAGAAATATCAAACATCATGTTGATATTTTCAACTGGTAATTTCTTAAGAGCATATTTTCTGTAATGATTATTAATTTACATGTTAACTTTCCACAGTAATACCTTATACATTTTTTTAGCTTTTTCATTGTATATTTTCTTGATTTTCTTGTGTCTTTCAGGCACTTAACTAATATCACCCTAAATGTGAACAGATTCCTTAACTTCTTTTTCTTCTAATGGTTAGGTACAATTTTAACAGCAACATTAAAATAGTTATGTATTTTTACAATAACATAGATGCTTACAGTATTTTCTCATCAAGTATGTTGGAGACGTTAGGACTATATATTCATGTTTTACTCATTGTCTTTGTCAAAAATGTTGATAAATTTTGAGTTTCTAGGAAGAGAATATGTGATTATCTTATGAATAACTATACTTTAGATTTTATTAAGTTATTTATTTTTAAACATTTTTTGCATTCCTGGATGTAAACACCTTGCCTTTTTGGAAGACAACAATTTAATAACACTATATTTTCTATACATTGCTATTATATCAATGATTATCGTGTATATATATACACATATATATGCTCTAAAAATTCCTTTTATGATGCAGTTATAGTCATATTTTCCTAACAAAACTGTATTTGTGTAGGTTGGAGTACATTTCTTTTATTTGTCATATTAGTGTTATTTGGGCATGTTGGTATAAGTATTCAACATATTAATCAATTTTAATGTCATTACCCTCCCTCTGCCTTTCCCTTTCAATTTCTTTCCTTTCTTCAAACATATATCTTCTATATCTAAATTTCTCAAAATAGAAATTATGCAATGTTTAACTTTTTTCGCCGGACTAATTTCACCTAACTTGGTACTTTCATCTGTTTCCGCAAGTGACATGTTTTTTTCTCTTCTGTATGTCTTGGTAATATTCCCCTGGATATATCTGCTACATCTCATTTATCTCTTCACCTGTTAATGGACATCTCAGCTTCTTCCACAGCCTAGCTCTTGTGAACTAATATGGGTACACATGTGGCATTAGAGTAAATGGCTCATTATTCTTTCAAGAATATGCCCAAGACTAGTATAACTTAGTCATATGCTATTTATGTAGAGACACTTAGCTGTACTTCAGTAAGCTTCATCTGGACATAAAAAAAAATCACATCTACTAAAGTGTCACATCCCTTAATACTACTGCTTGTTCTTTTTTCATTAATGGTAACCATTCTTTAATCACAGAGAAAATGATCTTTTCAAGTAGCATAAGTATATTTGTGAGATCTTGTTGCCTTCTTACACATACTTCATGTAAATTCCTAAAGAAAAATTGATATATCAAGTTCATATTTGCCAAGATAAATAATAAAGGAAGAGGGTATATAATAAGCTAATGTCACATGAAAGAAAATTGTATTAAGGGCCTTGCTGAAATCACTGAGTAGACATTTCCATCAAGTCATCAAATGAGTGAGTTGAAAAGTTAAATTATTCAAACACTTTTTCCTTCACATTTTATATGACTTACAGTTTAGAAACTCAGTGAATTATTGACTAGCCTCCTCTTTGAAAATCTACAGTGCCTGTCATAATCCCCCTCGCTGCTTTCCTCAGAACCTTTGTGTGGGCCTTCAGTGCATGGTTTGGGTGAGAATATACATATTTCTTGACTCCATGATTCAGAGTTATGTTTTGTAGTATATTCTTAAGGCAAACAAAAGTCAATTATAATCTGTTTCTTTACCTTAGACTCCCTACAGGGGAGGGATAGCCTGACTTCACATGTAGTCAGATTTGACTAACCCATCTAGAAATTTTTCTTTTGAGGTTAAAACTCTTCCTTCCCTAGAAGTGATGAGAAAATATTAAAAATTCACAATGAGCAAAATCATAAGGAAAATATGTTTTATGATATTTACAGAGTCAGTGTGTTTTGTGATTGTACTCCATCCTATTTAATTTTGTAGCTATACTCTAACATCACGTGAAATTATGTCCATTTGTTATGAACCAGCCACTTAAAAATAAAACAAAGAAAACATACCATTTCCTATATCAGTGCAGCTGTCACTGAAATAGCAGGAGTCTAAACCATGCAGATTCATTTGTATGTGGATCTCCTTTCTGTAGATACATGACCATTTGAAAAAAAACTAGTAGATAAACTACATAGTCTGAGAATATTGGAAAAATTAAGACACATATGTTATAAATGCATAAAATATAGGTAATAATTGTTTTATTGTTTACCACTGTGATGCATAGTTGAATTTATTGCAAAAAGTAAAATTTTATCCTAACTGATGCATATTAGTACTTAAATACTACATGGTACCATTACCAGCTGAGAGAAATATAAACAAATATGAAGACAAAATATAAAATCATGTTTAGATGGAGTAACTTTAGCACGTACTGTAGTCTTGCACTCATTCCATGCTCACTTCCTGTTGCTATCGTGGGAGCTCAGTGATGAATCTGTTGGAAGCAGCTGTGAGATGACAGATGACAATCATCTTCCCATAAGCCTTCATCTCTCTTCAAAATTATGTATCAGAATAAAGAGTGATGTTTTAAGTTTCACTCATATGTTTCACAAATAAATGAATATACATAGATATATTAAATATGCACTACACAAGTGCTTTTATTAGCAGTAAAGCTCATTGTTAGCAGAAGCTATTAGAAAGGTGCTGGACATGTCCGAAGTTATTCTCTGAATTTGCCCACTGTGAAGGCCAACATCGTTTTGGTCCTGGCCTAGGGCCACCACTCTCCTCCTGCTCAAGGAGCAACAGGATGGTCCAAGTTCCAGAATAAGACCACGAGGCTGGATGCTTTGGCCTTTACCAGGTGCACAGCTTGATTGCGGGTTGTGTTGGTGGGCTTGTGTAGCGGGGGGCCTGAACTAGTGCTGATGCGGTCTGCATTCAAGTCTTAAGGAACAATGCATATTTGGGAAATCACACAGGGGCAGATCGTTCCAGTCCTCAGCTGCCACACAAGCTTGCTTTAAAGTGCCAGAACACCACAGGCTGTGTGCTAGCCTCAGCTCTGGCCATTGCCTAACAATTAATCTGTTTCTATGCCTGCTGTGGGCCCCACCACAAGTCATATAGACCTAGGACAGATTCAGTTTATTTTGTGCCAATTTATTAAAATTAATTATTCCTTACTAGTACCACATCAAGCTAGTCCTCAGCAGAATTTGTAGCTTCTAAATTGTTTAAGGATGAACTGTACATGCCACCAACTTTTATGTTTGCTTCCTGGTTTATCTAGATTTTTTTTCTTCTATAAGCAATTTATTTCTGTAATTTTCCTATATAGCAATATTCAAATTGCCCAAGTGCTAGGAAGATGTATTTAACAGTGTGCTTCGGCCCTGGATTCATGGCTTGTGCATAGTATGGAAAATACTGACTATATGTGAGTATAAGAGATTTGTACTGTGTGTAGTGTGAAGTATCTAGATGTTCCAGGATCCAGGAACTAATAAGCATATATAAATCATCATATCTTTTGTCAAAGAAATTAGTGACCATTGCAGGCAGGAGCAGAAAATGAAGGAACAAATCAATCCTTTCATTATGGGGAGGGTGGGTATAATAACTCAGTATGCCCATAAACTCTGAACACTTAGATTTGAGCAGGGAACTGCAACAAAAATACTATTATTAAAATTCACAGCAAAATACTAATTAAAATATGGGGAAGGTCTTCTGAGATAGCTCAGTGGGCTAAAATGCCTGCCTCAGCAAGCTTCGGCAGGTGCAGGGACCATAGTTTGATAACTGGCATCACATGCTGCTTCAGCCCTGCCCCCAGGGTGGGCTGAGCCAGCTGGAGTCTCAGTGTAGTGACACACATCTGTAATTCCAGTACCGGGGAGGGTGAAAGCAGGAGATTCTCCACTAGTCTGGGCTGCGCAGTGAGATCCTGTGACAACCAAATATATTGAAAAATTAAAAATAAAATATGGACAAAATGTGATGTGTGGAAACTAAATTATACTTAGGAAAGATAAAGTGTGAGATGTTCCTGCACATTAAGGTGAACACAGATATCTATATTGTACTACATATTTCGAAAACCTACAAGAAAGGATTTGCAGTGCTTCCATTTCAGAGAAAAGTTAAAGACTTGAAGAATAAGTTTAATCTGATTAGAACATTGCAAACTGTGTGGATGTAGTGACTTTTTACATGGTAGTTGATTAATATGCAGAATTTTAAGTGTTTATATATGAGTTAAAAGTAAATCAAAATTTTAAAAATATAATATATTGTTGATGGAGTATCATAGTACTGTCCTTATTAATTCTATGGTTTTAAAAATCAATAATTTCATTTTATCCAACAGAATATACAGCAGCAGGAAATATTGGACTATACATGAAATTTTGGATGTTTTTTTTAAAAAAGGCAATCTAAAATATCTCACACATATAGATAAGAGTATTACTAGCTCTACTTTGCTGGAAAATTTTATTTCACCAATTAAGTGAATGCACTCCTTTGTTCAAGAAATGTACTTCTTTGAATAGATGCCATAGATTGAACCATGTATGTTCTATAAAAAGCTCATTGCTCTTTTGTAAAAGAAAACATTAGAAAATATCAAATGTCATTTAGTAGAATATAGTTTGAACTCCCAGCAAACCATAAAAGAGATGGCTATTGTATGCTCACAGGAGAAAGAAAAGACGTGGCTTACCATGAACTCTTGAAATGGAGACATTGTGTTAAATGGAATAAGGAAGACAGCAACTACTGATTATAGAACTATTTGCATGCAAACAACAAAATGAAATAAACAAGTGCATCTTATACGGAAGAGTGCTATGGGATAGTATGACTTGTCTGCAAGGAGCTCTCGAGAGTGTTCAAGGCCTTCTAATGAGAGCAGCGCAGGGGCTGAGACACTGGGAAGGAGCAAATGGAAAGCATTCCAAGGGGTCTTCAAGGCCTCAGCCCCCCTGGACTGGTGAAATCGGCCATATCAATCTTATGCTTCAACATGCCGAGCAAAAAACCTTCAATCAAGCATCTAGCTTTTCTTTAGCGTTAACCTGAAACAAACTTGGACTTTGTCTGATTTCAGCAGAATTAAAAAGGCCTCCTAGAAATGAGGCTGTGTACCACAAGGAGGCTGTGTGATGTGGATGTCTGAATGACCACCCTGAAAACCCGGAATGAGGCAGAACCCTGTAAGTTCTGTCCACTGTGACTAAGCCATGATGTGCCAAGAGGAAGTTACATGTGGAGCTCCAGGCCAGCCTCGTGCCGATTCCTACAAGGCTAACTTGGTGGCTTGGTGTGACACCTGGGCTGTCTTAGAGGGAAATGTGCTTCCCTGGGGTGACTTGTGGTCCCAGTTTGAATATTGAAAAACATGGGATTCATGTCCCCTCTGTCCCTAGTCCTCAAATGCCAAAAGAGTTTGTTTTCTTGCTATTAGTTTTCTCCCTCCCAAAATTTGTTCATTCTTCCTCCACTTTTAGGATTTTTAATCAAACTTGCATCAGGGATCAGAGAAAAATGGTTTTACATCACTGCATGCTGTCATGGATATTTGAATGAATGTTTGGCCTCACATAAGTTTTGTGATTTTCTTCTGTAGGTGCTCCTGGTATTCCTCTGCTGGTATGTTGAAACATATGTAGGATGCCACAATTAAGGTTTATAAGCTGTGGGTCAGGGATATAGCTCAGTGGCATAAGTGCCTGCCTGCCAAATGTAAGGTCTTGAGTTCGATCCCTGGTACAAAAAAAAAACCAAAAAAAAAAAAAAAAAAGAAAACAAACCTTTTACAAGCTGTTCATTATTACAGTGCTATTGATATTCTTTATTTTAAAAGAAAACAATCAGAGAGATACTAGAAAAATCAAGCTTTAGCCTCATACGCTAAGTGGAGGTTAAGTGTGGAATTGTGTCTCAGAAACAGGGCACCGTTCAGGGTACATTCAGGATACAATCACTAGTTTTCTTACCTCCCATAAAACCAGATATACCTCTTGACCCTTAGCCTCAGAAAAATTCAAGATAATAATGAGGGTTTTTTGTTTTTTGTTTGTTTTTTTTAATGCAGTATTGCCTCAGTTTAGGAAGTTAATCTACTTCACTATTTTGGAAAATATAGCTGTGTTTGTGATTGTGCAGGAAAGGTGCTATGACTGTCTTTGTCACCCAAAGTAGAGTTTGCAATCAAGAGCAAAATTTTGCCAAACACTGTTGTTTTCACGTCAAACTGTTTACTAACAAAAGCTTTCATGAAGAGGGACCACTGTGCTCACCTCGCTGCAGGCAAAAAGTGCATAGGTTGATCACGCTTAATCTTTCAATTTTATTATAATCCTTCCTAATTATTTTTAATATTTAACCCAAGTTTTTATTCCTCGGTTAAAGAACATCTTTTTTACTCTAGATAATTTTCAATAAGTAGAATCGTTAATGAAGTACTCATCAACTTATTGGTGTTAATTTCATTGTGGGCCCCGCTCAAAGATTTGCACACTGGAGCAAATTATTCAGTATAAAAATGAAGAAAAGGTGTGCTTTGTTCCAATAGTGTTATCTCTGAGGCAGCTGAAACTGTTTTACTGTTTTGCAAATGAACCAAGGGTTTTTCTCAGTCAGGTTCTCATCCTGTCATTTTTATCTGCATCGAGCAGAAGGTGCGAGCATTGTTTTACACAACACACTAGAAAGTTTATGATGAATGCGATAGTCAGAGATGCAGAGTAGGCTGATGTATTTTCCAAGAAAAGAAACTATAAAAAGAGTAGCTTTCATGCAGAGTTACTGAAATAAAGATACCAAGTATGATAATAAGAAGATATTTTAAACATGTCAAGAACATTTTAGTACTTCTTGCATCAGAAACTAGAATATCTCAAAATTGAGCTGAAAAAGTAACAGTATTAAAAAGAATAAAAATAATATTGTAAATGTGTTTATTCTACTTTGTTAATTTCATTCTCCTTATAAATGAAGTATCTCAGTAACTAAATGCCATTGTTTACCTTTATTTTGCTATTTATCTTTGTCGTTGTTCTATTTCTAAGCGACTTTAACCTATGTCCCATCAGCGTGGGCTTCTTTGGCTCAAGTGTTCAGCTCTCAAGTTCTTTAGAATGGGGAGGTGAATTTATATTTGATAATCACTACATATCAGAGACCATGCTTACCTCTTAATTTATTCTCATTGTTATTCACGTTTTATTTCATCTGTGTATTTTTAAGCAGGAAAATTTATTGGAGAAGAGGTATGCAGAAGGGGGATGAGCAAGAGCTCCTGAGAGACAGGAGGGTTCTGAATGAAAGGGTTGGTTGCCCTCTTTACATTTTAATGACAAAAGCAGTTGTGGTTTGTGTCTGGATATTGCCCCAAAGGATCCTGCGGACACGGGTGATGCTCTTCCCCTCCCAACAGCTGAATCTAGAGTTTGTGATTGGTCCATTGCCTAGTGCTCCGATAGGCGGTGTGAGTGCTGTACCTTCCTGGGGAGGGGAGCCTGCAAATACTATAAGGACGCGTAATCACGGATATATTGTGTCATCTTGAGAATTTTGGAAGTTTAACAAAGCCACTTAGGAAGGGCCTGGGATCCTCACCTTGTAAACATCCTGATCTTTCTCCCTTGCCACCTTTGCTCTTCTTACTTTTGCTGCCTTTTGCTGCCTTGAAGTATCGCTCCTATGCCCTCCTACCTTGGGCTTCAGGTATTTTGTCTCAGTAGGAAGAGGAAAGTGGGTAAGATAGTCGCCACAAATTTAATTTGAATTTCATTAACTTTACAACTAAATTAGAGAATTTCAAAGAAAAATCATTTGTCCAAGACCAATGTTTTCTTGCCAGTATTGTCATTCATAATACTTAATACTAGAATACACTAACTCCATGCTCTTCGAAATTATTTCTGTTACTAAAAATGAAGAAATAGGAAAGTACTCATGTAATTACACTGATTATGGGCAGTACATATTATTTACACTCTGAGATTAGCATATACATTCTTGCTATGAAGATAGTTGTTTAATAAACTTATTAAATAAATGAAGGCATTCAACTCCAGCTAAGTCAGAGATATTATGCTGAATAGGAAATTACTTAACTGCATCTCAATTGATTTTAATTTGTCATACTAAAGAGGATTATCAACATATAACCTTTTTTTAAAGGGGAACACTAAGAAATGTATTTGAGGGACTAAAATTGAAACAACATAGGAATTTTTGGCAGGTGGATATTAAACAGTACTTAAACTTTGAGAGACGCATGTGCTTAAAATAAGAAGAAAGACAGATGCAATGTAAAGAACAAGCAAGCACTTCAAGGATTTTATAGTGTGTAACTCCATGGCATAATAGTATGGTGTCTTCCAGACAGAGAAAGTAGCTACTTAATCCAAAGGCTGGGGAAACACAGGATAAAGTGATAAAGGAAAGACTTGAAAGATAAATCTTGGGCATAATGTAAAGAGCATTGCGTGTCCAATGAATTATGATGTTAGAAGGAGTAAAAGACCTTAGGCAAAAGAGCATTGTAAGCACATACTTAACTCTTAGTTTTATACACAGGGACTAGTGGTGCAATGTTTTTATATAGGTAATAAATTAGAAAATGTTTTATTTATGTCATAATTAATGAGATGGCATGACTATCATTTTAAACCTTTCTCACCCAAATGCTCAGGTATCTTAATAGAAAAACAAAAAGATAAAGATTACAAGCATCTGAATATTTTGCATGAACATCAGTGTTGTTTATCAAGTCAACATTTATTATGTGAGATCTTAGGCAATATGCTTGACTAAAATGTTATTGCAGGGGGAGAAAAGGATTAAAGAAAAACTCCAGTAGAACTGTGAAGATGTGAAGCTGCATTAGAGGGAAACAATGCTTTGTTTATTTTTATTGTCTTCTCAGCTTCTACCCTAATTGTGAAACCCTTCCTCTCAACAAAGACAGAAACAATAGACAGCTTTGTATGGGTTTGTAGAAAGCTGTCAGGTCCTTGGCTGTGACCACTGCATAGCAAATGCCACTTGACACTAGTGACACTGGCTTTCACTAAGGCCTCAGCCTGGAGAACAACCTGGTGCAGATCACACTTAAATTCTCTATATTGGGGGATGGGGAGCTGCCAGTTAGCTCAGTTGTTTAAGTGCCTGCTTATGCAAATGCAGTTAGGCACAGGATGAAGGGGTTCCATCCCCAGCTCCACATGCATGCCTTATCAGACCCGCCTTTAAGGCAGCCTAAGCCAGAAAAAAAAAAAATTCTTCTCAAGGGCTGGCCAAATAGCTCAGTGAACTGAAGTGCCTGCAAGCAGGAACAGGGCAGGGGTTCAATCCCTGGGCTGGCCTTGCTGGCTCTGACCGCAGGGCGTGCTGAAATGGCAATTGAGACTGGGCATGGTACCGTGCGCCTATAATCCCGCCTCTTGGGAGGCTATAAACATGCAGGTCACTACAAGTCCAATCTAGTAGTGAGACCCTGAATATCCTGTAGACCCTTCCCTAAAATACAAAAAAATTTAAAAAATTAATTTTTTTAAAAAATGCTCTATATTGCTGGGGTGAAGGATACCTATACAGCCCATTCCTGTGCTGTTAGTCTAAGGCAGTCCTCTTCTACTGTGTGTAGATAACTATTCTTGACCCGAAAATTTGGTTATTTCTCTCCACTGGCCACTCTGTGTGAAGTCTCTGATCATCTTCTACTTTTCTCTGTAGAGATAATGCCAAAGACCTGTATGAAGGAGTTAATGGTGTAAAAGGAGTCCCTTGGACCTATGCATGTGGAGAATAAATAATATAAATGCAGGATGTTTTATTGGGTCCAGACAACAAGGAACACCCCTTACCACACTCTGAACTTCAAGCCCTCCAGTATGCACAAAATCACCTGTCAATCAAGACCTGCATCCCTTCGGTATTCACAAAATAGGCCATGTTGATACTTATTATATATATATATGTATATATATATATATATATATATGTATATATATATGTATATATATATACATTTTATATGTATATATACACATTATATATATGTATATATATAAACATTTTATCAGTAAATACCTAGCAATTAACAGGTTAACTAGGGAGAGATGTTGCAAGGTCCACTGGCTACACTACAGCAATCAATTTTTCTGATACAGTAAGTGATTGGCCAGTTATGGCACATTGATCTCTGGGAAGTTTCTCAAGAAAAAATGTAGAAGTTATTTATATTAGTGCTGTTTTAATGATGCTGCCTAAATAAAAGCATTCATTATGAAGCAATGAGATGAAATGAACTTTTAAAGGATAAGCTCCTTTTATTTTCACCTTGATAAATAGGAATAAGTCATGGATGGTTAGAGATGCCACAAGCAGAGCAATCGGATCAGGGTGCCTGTTGACTTATGTGGGGAGACCCTGCAGTAGAGACTTGTGAAATGGTTACAAGTGTCGTGCAGGAACTGTGCAGATTTTACTCCATAATAAATATCTGTAGGCCTCTGAACCAGTGTCTTAATGGCTCCGTATCTCAGGTTTTAGTTTTTCTTTCAATAATGAACATTAAGAACAATATGTTTTCAATATAATAGCTTTAGTATGATCAAATAAAATATAAGATTCCAAGTTACATTTGAATTCAACATAAAAATCGAAGATATTATTTGGAATAATTGTGCTCCAACATGTCACAGGAAAAAGGTGTAGTTGTAAAAATATAGTGTACCTGAAATTCCAATATAATGGTCCATTTCCTTTTTGCTTGCAAAAATTGGCATTCTGTAAGGATTAATTGACATAATACCTATGAAGTTATTAAGGAAAAGTGCTACAAATATAACAACAGTGGGTTTAGTTGATTCTGTTTTTATTATGTCCTAGTTATCTATCTAGTTAATATAAGGAAGAAATTTTTTATCTATCTTCATTATTATCCTAAACTTAAAGTATAAGACAAATTTGTACATACTCAATGCCCTTTCTTGTCCAGCAATCTGTATGAATCCAAAAAATTTGTGCACTTTGATGTTAAAGAGAATTGAGTGGAGCATTCAATGAAGGCAAGCTCTTCCAAGGCACCAGAATAAATAAGTGTGTTTTAAAGTCTAAGAATCACTGTGGGTTCATCTACTTTTCAAAAGGTTCTTGCCTGACATTATTCTTCCCATTGTCATTATTTCTTATTTATGAGTATGGGCAAATAAAACTTGATTACAAGTAATGGCCCCAGAGGCAATTACATCCTGTTTCCTCATTTTAGAAGATTATTCTCAATTCCAGTGCTTCACTTAGTGCAGCATTATTACATCTAGTAGACTAATTATATGGAACTGGCACTGTGCTAATATAATAGTATTTCCTTTTCTGTCATTAAAAAGATGAATTAGGAGCCAATCAGAGGCAATAAAGACTTTGGAATGGGGATTCCATACATCAAAATCTAAGAATAAAAGATATTGATTATTAGAGAGAGCAAAAGATTGAGTGTAAGAAATTGTAGAGAAGAAATGGGTGGGGAGGACAAGAGAAGAAAGACGCATCCCAGCCTGCACCTCCCCCACCTCCTCAAAGATTGAGAACTAGGCATCGGCCCAGTTCAGAATAGCAATGTTAGGCTTTCTCCAAGAAGACAGGACTACATTTGTTTGTTACAAAGGAACTACAATGATGGCGAAACTTGCGTATGAAGGAAGACGCGCGGTGCGTTGCCTTCATGGCAATGCTGTCACCTCACTCCATTCTGCCTCAGATATTGAGGAAAGGATGCAACTTAAATGCTGTCTTGTCTTACGCATCCGGAGTGGCTAACCGGCCCCAAACACTTGGAATTAGGGAGCACAGTGCCCACTTTCATTCAAGGGCTGAAATGCACTATGTGGTCCACATTGCAATTACCATTTCTTTATTTTTATATTATAAAGAGCAAACATGAAAACCATCACTAAGATAAATTTTTATAAAACCTAGACTACTCATTGGACATATACTCTATACTAATCTTTGTTTTTTATAAATTTTTGTAACACTTTTTTTTTAGAAAAGTACTGAAATTTCATGTAGAATTAAAATAACTAATTGTTGCCTTCATTATATAGGTGTAAGACTTATAAAGAACTAGTGATGTTGCTATAATATACAACGTATGGGCAATTGTCAACAAAATTGATGCTCCGAATTAATTTAATTTTGTCATATCTCTATATGGGTCATATCATTCAGATAATGAATATAGGATTTTAATAATAGTTCCAATTATCTGAAACACTCATTCTTTTTTTGTAGCTCATTGTCAGCTCCTTCCAAAGCAGGCTATCCTATTTTAGGATTTTT
>NDGM011027673.1:0-16818 GCA_002564305.1 Octomys mimax
CTTCCAAGTTGCATGGTCACCTTGTCTTCCATCTTGTCTCCTTGAGGGCCTGACCCTGTCTGATTGCCTATAATATTTCCACGTAATTTGGCTGCCTGCAACACCAGGGCTAGGTGGTAGCTGGGAGACAGGCAGCTGACTTGCGGCTCTTGAGCAAACATGCCACTACTGATTGCCTTACTTTCTAATCCTTCTCATTTTGTAGCGGTGGAGAGCTAAGGGGAATGATGGTCTTTACCAGGTAAGAGTTGGGCCTTCCTTCCTGAGTGACACTGTCTGACATGGGGGTGAGACTGAGGCTCCCTTACCAGCTCCTGGGCAGGGTAAGGCCGGCATCACGCCGGCCAGTGGCACCTCCACTGCCAGGAAGTCCCAAGGGTAGATGGGACTCAGCCTTCGAGCAGATCACTTAACTGCAACCTGGAGGCCACAGAAGTCCCACGGAGTTTGAGGCCCCAGGAGCCGCAAGGAGTTTTTGGTCACAGTAGACAGTAGCAGCAGTGAAGTACAGCCCTCCAAAGGTGCAGACAGAGTAGGCCAAGGGCTCTCCACAAGTGACTCCCTGTCTTGCATGTGGCTCTTGCAAAAGTCTTGAATCCTTGGACCTAAGATCTGGGAGGATTTACAGGAAAGTGGAAGAAACAGAAATTAAGCAAAATGATATTGTAATCAGATGCCTGGTTTATGCAAATTAGTACAAATGATTATGCAAACTAAGTGTAGTCTACTTTTCTAGAACAGGATCCACAATGGATTCATGTCTCTCCTTTTGGCTCCTTGGTTCTGGGCTTGAGTTGTCAAACTTAAGAGTACAGAGTGAACATCAAAAGGGGCCCAGAACCCATCTGCTGGAAATTGGTGTGGCCTGTGCCTTCCCAGACTCTGGACCAACCTTACCTTCTGCTCCCTGACAAAGGACAAGCCATGGTGGTCAGGCCTGGGAAGGAGGTTCACAGGGAGGGAGGGCTGAGGTCCAGGAGCGTCACTCTCCCTGTGTCAAGCCCAGGCCTCTCATGGGTGCAGGACTATGGCAAGCAAATTCTCAGGAGCACACCTGGTCCTCTCCCAGGACTCCAGCTCTGGATCTGAGGATGGGAAGCTTCTTTCTCTTTGGCCTGATGGGACGCTATCTGGGGCCAGTTGCTATGGGTCCTAGCACCTGGGGAACTGGGAGAGGATTTAGCAGGAAAGGAGATGCTACAAACTGCAGCAGGGGTCCTCCTGGAGCCCGGGCTCTTGACCACTCTTCTTTTCCAATCTCCTTCCACCAGGGCCTCAGCACAGCCACCAAGGATACCTATGATGCCCTGCACATGCAGACTCTTCCCCCTCGCTAGCAGCCGATGGACTCTGCCTCTCTCGGGCCCGATTTCCTGATACCCACATTGTGAAGGACATAGGATTAAGCATTCACAGCCAAAAGAATGCTCCTGTATGAGTAGGGCACCTCAAGTTGTAAATTGGGTCTTCTCCAATCCCAAACTAGCCCACACAGAATGCCACTTCTGTACTCTCTCAGGGTGCCCCTGCCGCCTCAGTGTGGCAGGCCTGTCCTGGGGTCTTCTGGCTTGCTGGTGACTGTAGACAGGCCCCTTTCCCTGAGGCCCCAGGCCCTGGCTGAGGGGCAGCAGCACTCTCTCTCCCAGCTCAGTTGTTACATCTTGTGTTTCTTGAAGTCCCCGGGAAGTCCCCAATGTTAACACATGTCCTGTTTATATCTTTCTGTCAAACTTTTTTTTTTTTTCCTGTCCAAATTTGACTGGCTTTGCTCCTGCTGTACATTTAGCTTCTGTGGTCAACCTTTCCTCGTTTCAAGGTAATCTGTCATAGCACCATGTGGCGACAGGCTGAAGGCAGCCTGGGCAGCAGCCCACTGTCTGCTGAGGTGAATGGCAGGCATGGGGAGAGTTGTGAGGTGGAGGCCCCTTCTATTAGGTGTGCTTGTCACACTAGTCAGGATGCCAGGTGCCTCAGGGACTGAGATGGACAAGAAAGCTGCCCCTCATGGGGCTCACACTGAGGGGGAAAGAGCTGGCAAGACAGCCCGGAAGCCACAAGAAACCTTATTGTGGAGGATGAGCACGAGAAGACACAAGCTTGGCCTTCTCCCAAGCCTGCCCTCACCCATGCGTGGCCTGAATGGTGAGCTGTTCTCGCAGAGGTCTTGAAGATGACCCAACACATGTAGCCTCCTGACCATCCATCCCTGAGGGCCAGGGTGCCATGGGAGAAATCTATGGCTCCGGGACACTTTCTGTGTGATTAAAAGGCTCATGTCCATGGCTGGAAATCCCTTTCTGCTCAGCCTGATTGTAATTTATATTGGTTTGCTCCAGCCTTACTATTTTGCATAATAAATGCTTCAGTGAAAATGCTTACTCTAAGCTTTATTCCTGCAGTCATCAAGAAACCGGCATGTGAGAAAAGGGTGGGCACAGGGCACCTAGCGTCGCGGGTGTGGCTGTCAGGGAAGCGTCTTGGGCAGCAGGCTGGTGGCTGTGCCTTGGGAGTGAGGGCAGTGCCCAGGGCAATGGGAAGGCAGAGTCCAGAGGATGACAGGAAAAGGCTGTCGGAATGCAGGGGGACTCAGGAGAGGGCCAGGAGGAGCTCTGCAGTGAGCAGGACCATGGCCTGCGGCAAACAGCAGCTGACACCAAAGCCCATCTCAGTCCATAGCACGTGGGGGCCAGCAGCGGCAGACAGCAGGCCCTGCAGGTCGGCTTCCTTCACTAAGCAGCCCTGCCCAACAGAATTTCCTTGACCTGGAGTGGCTCTGACACACGCCCACCAATTTGTATCACACAAAGACTGAAATCTGAACCTGGACTTTCTCAAAGAAGTCAAAGACCTTCTACAACAACCCTTGAACATCTGGGGTTTCAACAGCTATGTGTGTCCCTGGCAGGCACATTTAAACACAAGGCCCTTAATTGGTAACCCAGCTTTGTAGAATTCTACTCAGTGGGCCTGTGTAGCTGACATCCACTTCGGTTAGTCTAAGTGGTGAGCCTTCTCCTTGGGGCTTGTACAGGCTATGTAATCTGTATGGCCTGTTTGAAAATACATTTGGCCCAATTCTGTCAGGGTCTCAGGGGAAAGTGGGGAGAGCTGGCAGCGAGCTATGGGAGCTGGAACTACCCAAGTTGGAGGACTCTGCAGGCTACCAAAGTGTAACAAGACAGAGGACGCCAGTGTTCAGGGGAAACAGGTCTAGGTCCATAGTGACATTGGCTACCTCTGGAAGGGTCCAGATTTCTGCCCTACCTGAGGTCTTGCAGTGCCATCTCCACAACACAACTGTATTCCCTTCCTCCCAAGACATGAGTATAAGGTAAGTACCAACAATTTATTCCCAGGGGGGGAAAAACCCCACTATGTTAAAAACAAACATCTATTGTCAGGCATATGAGATCTGATAGAAAATACAATGAATGTTTAAATGAAAAAATAAATTACAGTGAAAAGCAAATTACCATTTATCCCTCTGCAGTACTCTGCAGTCTGTGAAGACATTTGTCCTGTTCTTGCCACTTTCTGAAGCAGTTTTCAAGTGTCCTTCTGAGTCGTTAGTTGCACTGTTGTGGCTGCCTCAATGTCTTGAACCTATTCAGAACATTTTGAATGAAAGTCATTGATTGACTTTTCATGGTCATTTTGACTTTGGGGATAGAGCGAGAAGTCATGTGGTCCCAGAGCTGGTGAATAAGGTGGATGAGAATAATACACTGTGATATTTCTATGAAGCTCTTTTCTGCTGGATGTCTTTGGCAGCATCATTCACTGTATTTTTGATCAAACCTGGCAGACCCTGATGAAAGAAAGTTTACAGCACTGCTTCAGAAAGTAGCAGGAATGTTGGGATAAGTGTTTGAAATGAGGGAGAGAATTCAGAGAATTAATGGCAATGTCTTACTTTAACAAATCTTTTTAAACATTCACTTTACATTGTATTCACACCTCATTGTCCTGGTCCATCTGTTAAAATCAATGTAAAGAGATGTGGCTTAAAATCAATATCTGATTTTTTTCTTTTGTACCGGGGATGGAACTAGGAGACCTTGCGCTTGCCAGGCAGGTATTTATGCGGCCATCTCCCCAGCCCATGCCTTAAAATCAAGAAAACACAATTATACTTGAATTGAGGGGCCATGTTATTATATATGTAAATGAAGATGCAGATGTGTAGTATCAGTTTTTTCTTAGAGCAAATTTAGGGTTTTTCATGGAAGAAACTTGATGCTCTTGGCTAACAGAACAATATTCAGACACACCAACAGCTTTCACCCTGGCCTGTGGAATAAGCATATGTGCTGGGAGAGCAGAGGGCAGGCCGGCACTCCACTTCTCATGCATTCCCTAGGAAACTGGGCTCCTATGATGCAGCCTCCTTACCAACAAGGACTGCCGGGTCAGAGTCTAGTGAGCAGTTTATCTGCATTACTTAGGGNAAAAAAAAAAAAAAAAAAAAAAAGGAAGAAATGGAAAAGTTCTTTGATGTAGGAACAGGGCCCATGACCAAGTATTTGTCTTCTCATTTTTGTTGCACTACAAGACCGCAGCTTCCACTTGACAGCAGAGCTCTGAATTCAAGAACAAACATCAGTCACATTGGTCAGCACAGGACAGGCAGGGGCACTTCCATAAGCTCTCTCCAACAAGCTCAAGTTTTCTGAGACGCTTGTTTTCAGATTCAAATTTGCCTTCCTATGAAATGGATTGTATGAGGACCCCACACAGAAGCTACAGAAGCCAATCAGTATAGCCTCCCACAGGAGAACCAGAGGGTGGTGAGACCAGCTTCCTGAGAGGACATGGCGTCAGACAGTGAACTGGAAAGGGAGCTCAGCCCTTGGAGGCATGCAGCCCCAACGGGCTCTGAAGAATTTCCTTGCTGGATCAATCACATAAAGCCTCCAGCCTGAAGGAGGCTGAGACTGAACTCAGTTCCCAGTGCACCCTGCCGATGCCTGACACCTGAAGAGGGTAGGTGTCAAGGCCATGGCTCCGCACGTAGCAGGAGGAGGAAAGCTGAAGAGCAAGGCAAGACCTGGGCTTGCAGTGGGCCAGGGTTTCCAGTGACTGTACCAGGAAAGGGAGGCCTCTATCTGCAAGGTGTGTGAGACATCCAGAAGAAAACCACAGTGACTTCAGAGAAACTTCAACAGTGTGAAAACACTTGGAAAAATGGTTTAATGATGTTTTACAACAGAAATGAACTGTACAGTTACAGTAAGTTTAATATATATATAAAAATTACAGCAGACAAATGCATCTACACAAAGTCTACCATTTCATTCAGATTCACTGGCACCTACAATCTCTCCCAGCCTACAGCCCCTGTAGGCAGCCCCAGGAGGGGAATCATAAAGGGCACTTTAAAAATGACAGCACCGCTCATAGTCCCCACACCTCCTCAGGTTCTAGGAGGTGTCAGCTAATTCCCCACCTTGTAAAGTCGCCCATGTTTCAGGTTTGCAACACCAAGAAAATGTGTGTGTTTCCAAAGGGGCGCAGATAACGAGGTCCAGTGTTCCCAGTTATCAGTTGATACAAAACATTCCTAGCAGGGAAATGGCTAAACAGGTGCTCTGGGGCAGTGAGGCTACACAATAGCCACCCAGACTGCAAAGTCACCTAGGAGAAATGTAAAAGGACTCCCAATAAACTACGGAGAAATTGTCACTGCCTCCCATTAAAGCTGCTGGACAATTTTGGAAAGAATCATTTACACCACATCATAAATTTCCACAAAGAAGAACTCAAGCTCACATTTTAAAGTACATAATATAAAACAAAAGGTTTTGGGAGGCCAAGGGGCTAATTCCCCTTGTGTCCCTCCCTTGACAACAGTGGAAAAACACCCCTGAATTAATATTTAAAACAAAAGGAAGAAAAGAAACGGCGGGGGAATTAAGGTATTTAAAGACAGAAAATATCTTTAGAAAAACACGATCACTGTCTCTTTAAAACAAAACAAAACACCAGTCGGGCACAGTAATCAGTGACTATGCAATCCAATTGACACCTGGTAGAGGATTATTATTCAATATTATGTACACTCAGAACTTTTTCATTTTCTTTTTTATTATGAACACCTAGGCAGTGAAAACTGTTATGTTAATACATACAGACACACCCAAAACATACAAAAATACTATTATTTCAAACTACTAAGAATAAGACAGCTCAATTATTTTCATGCTATGACTTTAAGAGCATTACACTGAAACAAACAAGAAGTTAAAGGACATTTTTTTTAATATCCCAGAAATATACCAAAATATACATCTAAGCTTTGGAATTACTGAGGTTAGACTAATGCAAGTGCTGGGTAATCGTACTTAATACACAAGTCTAAGGTTCTGCAGGAAAGAAATTATCTTTGGTATCTGCATCAGGCTAATATTATTAACATTTGGATTTTGCTTTGGGATAGAGCTTGTATGACCCTAGAACCAAATACCCCCCTCCCCCAATCAACTGAGATTAAAAAGATCCGTGTAAAAAGTTTCTTCATTTGCAATCCCCCCGCCCCCCAAGTTAAAAAGTCACAGGCATCTACCTAGCACAAAAGGTTGTGAAATACAATGCATAGTTGCACAGTGGTGCTGCAAAAAGGAAAAACTACATAAAGAGAAATGAAAAGTTTGATAATCATTCTGCATGTTTTCTCAAGAACAGGACAGCCACTTCCAAGCAGTTCCAGTAAAGGAAAAGAGAAAAAGGCTCAGAAGGACCCCTTCCCTCCACCACCCCACCCCAAGGTGAAAGCACCCAGCAGAGCAGCCAATCCCGCGCCAGTGTCTCCAACGCCCCCTTCTGTGGAGTCCTGTCAAGCCTGGCCTGCAGCAGCTGGGTGCTCTAGTCCCTGCACCCAATCCTCTGTGACCCTGGTTTCTGGTGGTGATTTTGGCTTTTGTTTTGAGAAGTCTGAAATGCCAATTGGTTTCGTGGCGTGGCCATAAGCTGCCAGGACTAGGTTCATGCACCCAGCTGCCAGAGGTCGCCTGCCTGTCCCTGCCCTCCCTCTTCTAAGTGCCAGGACACCACAGACTGGATTGAGCTGAAGACGTCCCTTTTCTTTGGTTTTTTTGTTTGTTTTGAGTTCATACAATCATTAAGAAATCTTTGGTTTTGGCTGGAAATTTAAAAAACAAAACAAAACAAAGAAACCACCCTTCCCTGGCTTATAGCAGCAGTATTATGACCTGGCTAGGCTTCTGTTCAACTTTAAGGGTGGGAGTTGAAGGTTGAGAACTACATTCAAAGAAAAGGTGAAAGGGCAGGGGATGCAGCTTCTAGAGAGCCCATTGGATACAAGATTGTCAAATAATAATAATAATAATAATAAACTTAAATATTTGGATTTTTTCTTTTTGGTCATGTCAAAGGAAAAAAGTGAAATGCATATGCAGCAGTCAGCTTAAAGGAACCTTTGGTGTCTTCCCTTCTACCCCAAGCTCCGCAGATACACAGAAGCCTGTGGCCTCCGAGGGGAGGGGGCTGGCCTCCACGCACAGGGCAAAGGACAGAGCTCTGCCGCAGCCCGCAGTCAGACACGGGCGGAGGCGGGGTGGGGCAGGGCAGCCCTGGAAGGCATCTTGGAGGAGAGCGGATGTGCTAAAGATCTGTGATGACCCCTTGCAACAGAATCAGAAGATTGCAATTTGCCCTCGGGTTTGCGGCAGCTTCCAAGCAGTGCCATTCAGAGGCTTCAGAAGGGCCCACCCTCAGCTACAGGTCTCGCGATGCTATAGGCCAGAGTTCAACAGCACAGAGCGGAGGGAGGGCGGACTTGGCAACTCTGTAGGGCTGAGAGGAAGTTAAAGCAAGTGAAGCGACCACGAGTTAGAAATGAGGTATACAACAGTTCCTGGACTTGTGGTGGGCAGGAAAACCCACGCTTACTCACCTAGCCCTTGCCACTACCGCAGACCAGGGGAATGGGGACTTCTCACTGCAGCCAGACCTCCTGTGGACTGAGTAGTGCACACTGCTCGTGCAAGCAGAGGTAAAAAGCTGCTACAAGCCTGTTTTCCTCTTCCCCCATCGGATTTCAGGGCCAACCACTTTTTCTGTTGCAGAAGGATTAGAAAATGGCTGCACAGCGTCATGATTCCTCCTCTCCTGCACCCAGGCTGAACGCGCACTCTACTTCTGCACATCACGCAGGAATGGAGCCAGAGCTAGAGCTCTCCAGCTGCATGAGAACCTTGGCGTCACAGACGCTGGCGGTTCAGCTTCTGAAAGTGCATTTCACTTCCTCTTTTTTACACCTTGAAACAGTGCTAGTAGCTGGATGGGATCTGGCTCTGTGCATCTCCATTCAAAAGAAAACTTCTGAATGAAACTCCGTTCTTTAGGAGCTAAGTTGTCAGATGTCTCATATCGCTGAACAGCTCTGTACTCAGCTATCTGCCTGCTGACTGGGATATAAAGCTGGAGAGTTTGCTGCCACTGCCAGTTTATGAAAGAAGCCTTAAGCTGCTTTTGTGAAGTTGTGACCACCTAAAAACCATCAGCAAGCAAACAAAGAAAACATGGGGAAACTTTGCAGCAGACCTCAGTATTTTTTCTACAGTAAGTTAGTTCGGGGGTCTTAACTTTCTGAGTGTCCTGGTGTGAACCAGAAAGTGGCATGTGGGCCGACTCAGGAACACAGAAAGGACCATCAACATTTCTCTCCCTAGCCCCTTGAAGCTTTACTTCCAGGCTCAATTCCTTGCTCTTTACACTCATTGTTTCCCATACCCTTTGTTTCAAGTGCTCTTATCTTCCCTATCCCTATCACCTACTTACACATCTACCTAATGCTTTGAAAAGTCAGACGGCTTTTACATAATGTCAGAACAAAAAACTTACTAGGAAAGCTTTCATGAACTTATGCAACCTGATAATTTTTGACAAAGTGTTCAGAGAGCAATATATTATTTTTCCTCTCTCCCTGTGTCCTATCAATACATCAAAACAGCAAACTACTCAACTTCTGAGAGACTGTATTATAAAAACATTTTGGAATAAAACAGTTATACAGAAGAATAAAGTAAAATCTTTTGGTTTTTTTCATATAATTCTGCTCTTGAAAATGCTTCTTCAAGAGACAGTACATAGATAGCACATCTAAAATATTTTCTGAACCCAAAGAGGCTGTATTGGTTCTATTTGTAAGTACTGTACTAGATAAAGAAAGAAAAGAATTCTACCCCCATCTTTTGCATTCCTAAAATTTCTCAATTCCAAGAATATCAGTGCTACACTGAGTCTTTACAAAGCCAGCAGAGTGAAACAAAATAAATCTCTTTGCCATAACCAAACAAGACTTCTTCCAAAAAGTAGGGAGGGAGCAAAAGGAAAGGGAAAGAAAAGAAACATGGTAAAGCTTTAACGAATTTCATCTTTTTGCTCCTATTCCCTCTGCCTGTTTTGAAACTAAGGATAGAAAATGACATAGTGTCCTTGGTATCTAAACCAAATCCCACTTAAGTTGTATGAGATGGATCATTTATTTAAAAACAAAAAAGCCTTTTTGGAGATTTAGTCTTTATCAGAATTCTGGGAGCTAAAAAAATCTGTCCCAGAGCATGTGCAGCGAAGACCGAGTTCTTTTATAACTGACATCACTTCTTATTCACACTGCACCTGGAGTGTCATCATTTTCTATCCTACAAGCCGATCCTCAGAGGTGCGCTTTATCACAGGTGTGAAGCGAGCAGGTTAACTTTCAACTGCTGGATTTGATTTTTCTTTTGTATGTATTTTTGTTTTAGGCAGAACAAGTCTTGGTATTAAAGAAAAAAAAGGTTTTAAGTGTTGGGCGACTAGCACAACATCAATAACAGAGGGTGACTAAAAGAACTTGTTTCACTTTAATTTTTCTAGATTAAGATACAACAATTACCTCTCCACTCTTCTCAAGTTAGTTGGTGCATATCTATTTCTGTCTCTACTTTTCATCTGCTCACCCAGACATTTACACATTCATCCTTTACCTAAGCTTTTGTATATATACAGAGGTAATGAATCATTAGGAGTGGCTGCAGGTCTGGGGAGTGTGGGTAGCCATAGGAAGGGTTGTAAGTGTGCCCTTGGAACCCTGAACCTGTTGGATACCCCACATGTCAGCTGCATGCCACCACACACTGCTGCAGATCTGACCACAGAGGCCAATAAATCCTAAACTCAATCACAGGGGAATATCAAGTTTCCTTTGGCAAGACAGATATAAAGAAAAACACACGAGCAACATTTTCCCTCTAACATAATCAACTTCTTTCTCCCCTACCCTGACCACCCTCCCTCACCCTACAAACTGTAACCTATAAACAGGACCCCAAATACATACAGCGTCAATCAGGTTTATCAATCATAATAAACATTAGTTTAACTAAATACTACAGCTAGAATTATTTCCACTATATATAGTTTTTATTTATTTGGTTTTTAGTTTAAAACCAGTTCTGCAACAATGCTAAGCTATGCTGAGGTATTTTATGAAGGTGCCAGAAGCTAGCTGTTGCCCACGAGGATTATCCTCACAGATTAAGGTACCACTATTCAAAGAGAAAAAGGTATGAAGGGAAAGAGTGAGGGAGACCCAGATTATTGACTCAATGTAAGATTCACTCAAATTTACTGCTTTTAGCAAAGGCCAAGAGTAGAAGAACCAACCTAAGGAAGCAATTCATGAGAAAGGATGATTAGAAGAAAGTTATAGTTCACAAGTCATCCAAAAAAACAGCAAAATGGACAACTGTTGAGAAATATATTCCCTGCCCTCCTAGTAGGATCCTTTCAAGTCTTACTGGAAATGTCATGATGTCCCATTTAATCTCTCTAGATTAAGAAAAGGATAGGATTCGTACAAACTTTTAATGATGAAAGTAATTTATCCTATTCCTGTTCAACTCTTTGTATTGTAGGTGCTATCCATCATCATACGTAAACCTGATCATATTCTTGAGAGGAATAGCACAGACTTTTTCCTTCTTAAAACTGAAGATAAATATGAAGATTTACCATTTTATAGCATCATCTTCAAAATGTGACTTGAAATGACTTCAGAACAGTTAAGACTATGATTATATGAGTAACGTTACACACTAGCTGCTTCACACACACACATACACACACGCACTCTTGATGGTTATGAATAAATTCCTCTATTAGTTCCTGCCCATTTGGTTGGTTTTAAATTTCAGGTCTTTAGTCTTTTTTGCTTATTAGTATTGACAGTCTGACAAACATTTTTGGCTCTAAATGAGTTTGAAGAATAAAGAAACTTCAATTCATCACATTGAAATGCTGACTCAAGAGGACAGTATATGACAAACTCTCGCTCCTGAGGGACTGTGACTGTAGAGTGCCCTCTAGGGCTCCCTGCTCCCCTTCCATTCTCAGCAGCTCTTTCCTGGGGAGAAATGTAGAAAGAAGCTCCTCTTCTGTCTCCCTTCCCAATGATCTTACTTCCTTCTAGGTCAAGAAAGATCTGTGAGGATGGCCCATCTTGGGAACAATGGCAGAATATGAACTACAGAGCTTCTCTGTAAGCCAAGTGTTCACTGCATAGTAACTGAAATGTTTTCTGCCAGGATTCTGAACTTTAAAAACTGTCACAAATTCCTTATATGTGCAGGTACATCTAGCTTTTCCAAAAAATTAAATATAATTTTAAAACAAAGATTGGGCTGAATTTAAATATTGTGTCAAGCAAAGATCTGTGCTTTCAGATTACATAGCATATTTTCCCTATCTTCCCAAATACATGAAGGCTCACAGACAAAGTAACATTAAAAGAGGTATAATTGTGCTTTTCCCCCACGATCAAATGAATGATGTAGAATAAACTGGCAAGATGAGCTCACTAAAATTTTTTAATGGACATTTTCCCTTTTGAAAATATTAATTTCTAATAATGCCACCATGAAGTATAAATAGGTGTGGTTCTATGCAAAATTAAAACTGAATTGCTTTGGTTCCATTTTGAGTAACAAGCTAAAATGGGATAATTTTGACCTTTCTGACAATAACTAAAAAGCAGTGTATATTATATGACTTAACAGATATAAATCATTCTTAATTCTAAAATCCTGCATATTGAACCTCAGAAACATTTCAACTAATACAGCTTATTTCAATTTCTTTCTTTTGAACTCATTTTTTAGAACAATATTATTTCTGTTAGAGGTCCTTATTTAGGTCTTTCTCTTTTGTCTTTCAGATTTATATAGGGTATAAACAAAGTTCATGACCAAATTGCATTGCTTATGATAAACAGGTTTTACACTTACATTCACTGCTCCCTCAGGAGGGCCCATTACTATGGCAAATACAGTATTACTATCAATGCATTTAAAATTAGTCTTTGGCTTAATCTGTGTTAACCAAATTGAGGGAGAATATAAAACTTGCATAAATATTAAAGGTAAAAAAGAAGAATGATAACAAGAACTGTAACAACTACCTGGCCTTTCTTCTAAATGTAAGGACTCTACCAAAGGACTCTTTTTGGGCAAATGACCCCTTAAGTTTCCAAACTCTTCTTTAAAAGGTGGCTGAAAATTAGGTCTGAGTACCTTGGCTTAGGAGATAGTTCATTCAATTCAACAAATATTTCTTGGGCAGGGGAGATAGCTCAGTGGCTTAAGTGCCTGCCTAGCAAGTGCAAGGTCCTGAGTTTGATCCCCAGTACTACAAAAAATAAAACAAACAAACAAAAACTTAAAAAGTAAAAAATAAAGGACTAAGGTGTTCATGAAGCAAGTATAATTAACAGAATACCTAGGGATAATGATAGGAAGCTGATGTGAAACTAAGCACCCACTCACAAGCTATATTAGTGTTTCACATGTGAAAAAGTACCTTCTATTCCATAATTTACTTTTAAATATGTAAAGTAAGAGAAAAAAATTAAAGTCATCTTTGTCTAAAGATCTAATCATTCTTTTCAAAACAGATTTTTATGCTGGTTTAAGATCTACCCTTATCAAGTGACCCACATAAAGAAAGGCAGTCTCCCTACAGGGGATTAGACACTAGGTATAAAGAGGGTATGGACTGATAAATTATTATGCTGATGTTTAAAGCTTAGTATTTTCTTCAATATTAATGCCTATTGGTGAATATTATTTGGGAGAGTAATCATTTAATCACAGAAAACAAAACCAAAACTGCCTTTCTTTCTTTGTCCTTCCTCTTAACTCACTGGGCTAGTGTCCCTTGGGACCTCACACTTCCTTTGGTAGCAATTTGGGGAAATGAATGCTATGACCTCTAATCCAATATGGTGGGTTTCAGCATTTCCCTCCCTGAATCCTTTCTCTTAACTTCCATACTCCTACTGGAGGGACTCTTTACTACAGGCAACTCTAGCGTTATCCATGGCCCTACCCTAAAATCATCTGCACAGACTAAAGTTAGAGACATCAAGTCATGGTAAAAGATTACCATTAAGTACAAAAGAGAAAAAGCTGATAAAGAGGAGAGAAATTAGTAACTGATACCGCCATTCTATTTACACACAACCTAAATCAACTAGTTAAAAATCAAGGTAATGTCTGCTCAGAGGATATTACAATTTATCAACACAAAAGGTTAAAAACAAGCAGCAGCTTTTATATAAAATAAAGACAAATGGAAAAGAAATTGTCAGTAGCATCTATCCTCAATGTGTCTGAACTGCACGTTATAAACTAGTCCATTAGTACAGCAGCTTGCTAAAATTTGACTTTGGTTCAAGCTTAGTTTAAAAATAAAAACATTAAAAGAACATACCACACACCACACAAAAACAGGTGGATGGACATTTGTTAGTTTCCCTGCTTGTAGTTCACTGATTTTAGAGGGATGTGAGGGAAAGTAAAGGGTTGATGAGGAAATTGGGTGGGGAGGGAATAATTAAATACTTTGAGAAACAAGACAGAAGGAAATAAAATTTAAAGGGTGATTAAAAGGGGCCGGTGAAATAGCTCAGCAGTCTAAAGTGCCTGCTTAGGCAAGCTCAAGCAGCCGCAGGGGGCTGGAGACCAGCTTTCTGACACTATCTGCCATACCAGCCCCGCCCCCTTGGTGGGCTGAGCCAACCCCCCCAAAAAGGGGGGACTAAAATGTTTCTGACCTTTAATATTGACTGTCTCCTACTTGAATCACAAACAAAAGCACACATCTGTGTCTATTACTGCCTTTCTGAACAGTGGTCAAGAGAGACAAATAGATGAATCTCAGCTCCCTTGTGGCTACAAGCAAAACAATCAGAAGGAAAGTACTTGTTAGCACTCCTTCAACCCCCAGCACAAAAGGGGGACAAAATGCAGTCTCAGGATCACTGGAGATTGAGCACTAGACACCAAATAGGAACCTTTAACTACACTCTAAAGAGGGATGTAGATAAGCTACATTGCAGTGATCCAGTCTCTTGGGGACATTTTTGGTACAGATACTATTAAATGGCAAAAAAGGGAATTTAATTTTTAAATTACTCTCATTCTTCTTTATCCATTTCACACGCTTTTTAAAAAATGGGCTCATTTATGTAGTCTAGAAACACCCTGAAAACAATAACAGGAGCTAATCACTTTCTACAATGAATAAAGAGATACCTAGCAGGAGCATCCCAGATAAGCCAGGAGACATGGTGTGTGCAAGTTCCTGCTCAGCCTTTCTGTAAAGGTTCTACAGACCCCAATACAGCCTGGCCAGTAAGTGCCTCTGTTAGGGAACAGAGGAGAATCTCAGGGTTTGAGGAAGTTCTAAGCCACCTAGCAGATAGAAGTCTGCAGCTGTCTAGAGGAAAAGGTGGCAACCTCAGATTCTCCTCAGCCTCTTCTGGACATATAATGGATGGGAAATACTCTAGTAGAATTCCTTCAGAAAACAAAAGGGAAATGTTTCCCAATTTCAATAGGTCAATTTGTTCTCTGCCAAGTAAGTCAAAGTTTAGATGAAAAACTGTCATAAAATGGACACAAAAACACATAAATCAACAGTAGGAGCATTTTTCAGGAGATAAGAAATCAGGAGAACCACCGAGTCAGGTGTCTGCAGTAGTCTTTGCTCTTTAGAACCAAACCCTGTCCTGCAACATGTGCAGCTATTCCCATTCGAAGTAGCAGAAAGCAGCACTGTTGCACCACAGGACCTGGGCCTCAGGGCCATTCCATGATTTGGGGTGAGTGAGAGCTACAGTTCAGCAGGAATTCCTTCCTACACAAAAGTGCTCCAAAGGCACCACCTGATGGGGGAGGGGTGTGTGTGAAGTGGGAGTGTTTGCACACACTGCCTTCAGCTTCTGCACCAAGCCTCTTGCATAAGTGGCAAAAGAAAATAATTTTCTAGCACCTCTGTAAGAGTCATCAAGGATAAGGAAACCAGCAAGAACATTCCCCGCAGATAAGAACGTTAAGTCTCCCCTTACCTCAAACCCTCCCTCCCCACAGTGTGGGAGCTCACTGAAACAGGATCCAGGAGCGAGAGATAAACATGTCCAAACTCTCTCTCTCTATATAATATATATATAAAAACAATAATAACAACAACAATAATACAGTAATACAGGCCTGCCTAAATTGTACCAGTTAAGAAAGGAACCCCAACACAATTGTTACGATTATAAACACCTTGTCATGACTTAATGGCCTGTACAACAGACCCATAAAAATGATTTTTTTTTTTTTTAAGAAAAAAGAAATTTAGATAAACAAGAAACCCCCTTCCTATACTGGAATTGGTAACCCACCTTGTCATCATGACTGCTGGAAATGATACGTAGTCCTTTCAAACAAAAACTTACTTGTTTTTGATTTTTTTTTGTTTCTGGTTTTTTTTTTTTTAATTTTTGGTTAGAAAGTTCTCCAATCCATGAAGCAATCCTGAAAAGACAGTGTTTTATTATAAAATTAGGCAAATGCTATCTGTTTTTTTCTGGTATGTGTACTTTTCTTCTCTCCTTTGTCTCCTTGCCCTCACAGCACGGTGAAAGGAAGCTGATCACATTTTCAGTTTACTAACTGGCTGGCAGCCTGATCCCACTGCAGTGACAAAGGCTTGGGTGGCCGATTCTGTGCCCAGCTCACTGTGCCTTGGAGGCGGTGGTGGTGGTGGATGCAGCCCCACTGGCGGAGGCCACTGTGAAGAGAGAGTTCTGCAAGGACTCTGCGGAGGTGGAGGTGGCGTGAAGGCTGGCGACAGGTGTTGAGTTCCCTGTGGAGGCAGCAGCAGCAGAAACCAAACTAACTGGGTTGCTGGTGAGCAGAGAGAGGTTCTGAGGGTTCAAGAACAGAGGGGCAGTCACGATGTTGGGGGCTCCTCCAGCATTGGCGAACACCAGGTTCCCAGTTGCATCCAGTGATGTTATTGGGAGAGAGCCACCAGAAGCAAGAGCTACAGGTGAGACACAAGGAAACAGGAAGGAAAAAATCAGCATCATCCTGGAGCAGGCAGATAACGTCATCAAAATCCTACCAAGTTTCTTGCACTTCTTATACAAGGAACAAAAGAAAATAAGTTTCTAGCACCTTGGTAAGAGTCATCAAGGAGAAGGAAACCAACAAGAACATTCCCCGCCAATGAAAATGTTGTCTCTCTCTTCTTACCTAAAGGAAAAAGTATAGTCCTTCTCTAGTTTTTCCTCAATCGCAGTGCTATATTGGCATCAAATGAAATTTGTTTATAATTTTGAGGAGCATAAAGGACTGAAAAATCTAATGAATACAACAAGGGAAAGCTAAAGAGAATTATAGGGGCTGGGGAGATAGCTCAGTAGAATAAGTGCTTCCCTGGCAAGTGCAAGGGCCAGAGTTCAATCCCTGGTTCCACAAAAAAAAA
>NDGM011027682.1:0-10253 GCA_002564305.1 Octomys mimax
AAAAGTGTAAGCAAAAAAAAAAAAAAAGGTGAGATTACAAACTGCGTAAAATAGCACGTAATTACATGTGCTTGGTTCTTTTACATAACATACTTAATCTGAAGGCCAGTCAGTAAGAAGAGTTGAAGATTCACAAGATGTATCTGCTTGTGACTTACTAGCAAAAGAACCCCATTTTTATTGTTTTCAGTTTTACTCTAAATACAACATTTTAAAAATTCTTTAACGTTTCCCCATCCTATAAAGTTATTAAAGTTGCTAAGAAACAATAACAGTCTTGACTGGCAGGAAAATATGAAGTGGAGAAGTGTGCGGGCAGCGCAGACTGCACAGGGGCAGCCCAGCAGTTCTCTCTTGGCTTTCCCTTCCCATAAGGAAGCTGAGAGGCTGTCTTTCCTGAACAGGGTGTCTGTGGCTGGCAGTCGCCTGGTTCCTGCTGGCCCTGGGGCTCCCCGCTCGGCCTCGGCACGAAGCTACGGGGCTTTGCTCTCAGAGCCCCTGAGAGCCCTCCTGCACTCAGCTTCCTTTTCCTTCCTAGGCCAGGAGTGTTTCAAAGGGTCTCATAAACTTAGATGCCCAGCTTTGACAAGTTTCTGATCTCATTAAACGTATTTTTTTTTTTTTGCCTCCATATCTTTTACCTAAGTCTATAGATGAAAAATATTGGAAGTTTTCTAGTTGCATAGAGAAGACATTGGCAAACAATTTATAAAATATGTAAGAAAAATGTCATTTTTCCATTATAGAATAGGCAGTTTTCTGAGAACTTCAAATATTTTCATGGTATTTATTGTATCACCCACTTTCTGAAATTCTAAAGCTAAATCACTTACCTGGTAGCTTGAACCATTGAAACCGTAAAAATAGTGTAAAGAGATTTTATAATACTTGGAACGCATACTGAAGAACTTAAGAACTGAGAGTTTAAGCATTTGGGATGACAAAGTTTTGTTTTTATTTTATTAATTTGTTTCTTTGGTTGGTTTTAGTTTTTTGAGACAGGGTCTTATTGTATAGTTTAGGCTCCTTCTGAACTAATTATGTAGCCCAGGCTGGTCTCGAACATGTGGCAATCCTGCCTCAGCCTCCTGAGTGCTGGGATTGTAGGTGTGCGCCACCACACCCTGCTAAAGTTTTGTTTTTAATTCAGAAAATTCTTACTGAAAGTTTAGAAATAATGTCAGAATTTGTTTTTTTTTTTTCTTTTTTTTTTTTAATGTATTTAGCACAGGGTCTCACTACATAGATCTGACTCATAGTGATTCTCCTGTGTTCAGCATCCTGAGTGCCAGGATTATAGGCATGCGCCACCATGCCCAGTCTCATTCTTATCTCAGCATGCTCCAGGGGCGGGGCCAGCAGGGCAAGCCTGGAATCCAATGGAGATGGTCACTGCGTCTGCCTGAACAGATGCTTTAATCTGCTGAGCTATCTCACGGGCCCTAGAATCTATTTTTTTATTTGAAGAAGATATGATAATATAGGCCTTTCATCCGAGTTGATATTTAAATTGCTACTTGCTCCCCAGAAGCCAGTCCAGAAGATTCTGTGTTCAACACAGAAATTTATGAAATTATACTTGATAATAAATATTGTTTACAATATGTTGTTATGCTATGAAAAGGTAATTCTCATTGCTGAGACAAAAAAGAAAAGGAAAGGTTCATTGTAGCTTAGCGTGTAGAGGCCTCGATTCATGGGTGGCCGGCCCGACAGCAGTGTGGCGTGGAGGGAGGTGACACAGGAGAGCAGTTCCTGGTGACCAGAAGGCACAGCTGAGTGAGGTAGAGTGGCGGCAGCGAGTGGGAGCAGCTGGCCTCCTGGCCGCCTTTGCATTCTTGCATTCACGCTCAGGGTGGGCAGCCCTCGCAGCCACTCTGGGCCCTCCCGTTACCCACACCAGGAGCTGTGCCCAGCCAGGCAGGGCACTCATTTACCAACCACCCACCCTTAATCCCAGCGTCAGGCTCTCTAGACCCATACCTCTGAGAAGCCCCACCTACGCTGAGTGAGGCTTCGAGGAGAAATCGGGACACTCCTGAAAAGATAATGTTTCCACTTTCTCAGAAGGCTTCATGTTGTGTCGTTGGTGTCTGTTCTCTCCTGGATCCAGAATTAATGGTGACTTCCTTTCACTTTTAGTCGCACAAGTCAGCTGTCCATATCCACACTGCTGGAGTTGTGCAGAGGCCAAGCAGGCGAGTTGGCAGTTGGTAGAGAGATACTTAAAGCTGGTAATAACTTTTTACTTAAAATTTGCCTCGCATCTTTTGTCATTCCCCTTAGGCTAGTCTCATAACCTCATGGGACAGTTACAGGATTTTGAAGTAAATAAATTGAAGTAAATTGATTCAGCTATGGTTGGAAATATGAATTGCTCTCACAGAAAGTCTTAAAGCTACATATAATGCAGAGAATTTTTGTTGTCCTTGCACCATTTTGTCATGTTTTTCAGTTTTACTTTTAAATCTTTTTTTTTTTTTTAACTTTCCTTTTACAGGATCCATTGGTATTGGTGGTGTTGATTATGTCTTAAATTGCATTCTTGGAAATCAAATTGAGTCCAACAACTGGCAAGAACTCCTGGGTCGCCTTTGTCTTATAGACAGACTGTTGTTGGAATTTCCTGCTGAATTCTACCCTCATATTGTCAGTACTGATGTTTCACACGCTGAGCCTGTTGAAATCAGGTAATTTTTTTTTTTATTGTGGATGTACGTTCTTCCTACTTACCCCACATCCTCCCCAAGAAGTGTACATTTTAGATTATGACTCAGAAATTAAAAGAGCATAGATAAAAGTTAGTAATACCTTAATATTTTGGTTGGCATAGAAATGTGAAGTCTCTACTACTTAATTAAAAATCATTCATACCAAAATGCTTTTTGAAGTGTAAAGCTAAAAATTTACCTTTTTAAAATGTACATACATTCTTGAGTAATTTGAACTTGTCTAGTAATTAAACGTGGTTTTTTTCTTTTCTTTTTTTTCCCCCAGGTATAAAAAGCTGCTGTCCCTCTTAACCTTTGCTTTGCAGTCCATTGATAATTCCCACTCAATGGTTGGAAAACTGTCTCGAAGAATCTATTTGAGTTCTGCGAGAATGGTGACTGCAGTCCCCCATGTGTTTTCAAAACTGTTAGAAATGCTGAGTGTGTCCAGCTCCACTCACTTCGCCAGGATGCGTCGCCGTCTGATGGCCATTGCAGATGAAGTGGAAATCGCTGAGGCCATCCAGCTGGGCATGGAAGATAGCCCTGGTGCTCAGCAAGATAGTTTCTTACGGGACTCTGCCCGTACTAGCTCACCAGAGGCCATAGGGGACAGTTCCTTGGAGCACACAGTCCATGGAGACAAAACTGGAAAAGGATTATGTCCTACAAGAATGAGTGGCAGCTCAGAGGACATTTCTGACAGGCTGGCCAGCATTGCAGTAGGACTTCCTAGTGCAGCCACAACAGAGCAACCAAAGCCAATGCTTCAGACAAAAAGTCGGCCTCACAGCCAGTGTTTGAACTCCTGTCTTTTATCTCATCATTCCCAGCAAACATTCCCGGCCTTATCTTCCCCTCCTTCATCTGCCCCATCTGTACCAGCTGGCTCGGTAACAGATGTCTCCAAGCATAGACCTCAGGGGTTCATTCCCTGCAAAATACCTTCTGCATCTCCTCAAACACAGCGCAAGTTTTCTCTACAATTCCAGAGAAACTGTTCTGAAAACAAAGACTCAGACAAGCTCTCTCCCATCTTCACTCAGTCTCGACCCTCGCCCTCCACCAATATACACAGGCCAAAGCCATCACGACCCGCCCCAGGTAATACAAGTAAACAGCGAGACGCCGCAAAAGAGAGCATGACGCTCGATCTGAACAGCACTTCCAAGTGTGCCGACAGCTTCGGCAGTAGCAGCAGCGGCAGTAATGCTGTGATACCCAGCGGGGAGACAGCGTTCACCCCAGTAGAAGAGAAATGCAGACTAGATGCCAATACAGAGCTCAACTCCAGCATTGAGGACCTGCTGGAAGCATCCATGCCTTCAAGTGACACAACAGTCACTTTTAAGTCAGAAGTTGCTGTTCTCTCTCCTGAAAAGGCTGAAAATGATGATACCTACAAAGATGACGTGAATCACAATCAGAAGTGCAAAGAAAAGATGGAAGCTGAGGAAGAGGAGGCCCTAGCAATTGCCATGGCCATGTCAGCCTCACAGGATGCCCTCCCTGTGGTTCCTCAGCTGCAGGTTGAAAATGGAGAAGATATCATCATCATCCAGCAGGATGTGAGTACGGTGCAAGGGGCACGCTAAGTCGCAATGCCGAGTTCAGGCAAGGTAGTCATCTCAAGCAGGCTTTTCTTGGGGTGGATTATACAGCAGTAACACTTGTATCTTTTAAACAGTGATGTTTCTGGCCTATTTCAAAGACATTTCTGATGGTTTCTATAATAGTAATTAGTTACCAACAGTGTCCTTTCAGAGGTCTAGTTTATAAGGTGGTTTGGGAAACCAGCTTAAAGAAGAGTCATATTTTGCCAGGCTAATTTCACAAAATCTTGCTTTTAATTTAACAGTAAAAAGATTGCTTTCATTTGATATGTAGACACCAGAGACTCTGCCGGGACATACCAAAGCAAAACATCCTTATAGAGAAGACACAGAATGGCTGAAAGGCCAGCAAATAGGCCTTGGGGCCTTCTCTTCCTGTTATCAAGCACAGGATGTAGGAACCGGAACTTTGATGGCTGTTAAACAGGTAAATGAGCACACAGATGAAATTGTTCATATTATAAAATGAAGCATAAATAAAAAGAATAAACGATACACCTATGCGCTTACATCCTTTTGTTCTTTTGACAAGCCCGAGTTTCAAAGTAGGTTTTATTAGAGTTCCACCAAAAAAAAAAAAAAAGAGAAAAAAAAACCTTAAAGCATGGTTATTGTAAGACAGAGTGTCCACATGGCCCTGTAGAGGTGTGGTGTCCTTGTTTTTGCTTTCTGTAGTTAGTAGAGGCGCGGTGTCGTGCTCCTGCAGCGCCCTGGTACAGAGCCCTTGTGGTTTCTGTGGTTCTAAGACATCCTGATCATTCTCCTGTGATAAGGGCTTTCTCATCTGTACTCCAGCTTTAGACAGGCAGAATCATAACTGTCTCCCAATTTATTTTTTGTCCCACAGCTGCATAGACTGGATTCTTACTTGGTTTTTTGTTTGTTTGTTTATTTGTTTTTGCAGTACCAGGGATTGAACTCAGGACCCTGCGCTTGCCAGGCAAGCGCTTATTCTACTGAGCTATTTCCCCAGCCCTTGTTTTTAAACAAAATGCATGTAGGCACGAACATCAGTGCCATCTGCTATTAATGTATAAGATAATTTGGATTTGTCCATTTAGATCAGATTCTTTTGTGAAGACAAACATCAGAATTTAAAATTTTGTGAACATGTTTATTTGAAACAGGTGACGTACGTCAGAAACACGTCTTCTGAGCAGGAGGAGGTCGTGGAAGCACTGAGAGAAGAGATACGAATGATGAGCCATCTAAATCATCCAAACATCATTAGGATGCTGGGAGCCACGTGTGAGAAGAGCAACTACAACCTCTTCATCGAGTGGATGGCTGGTGCGTCTGGGCTGAGTTACAAGGAGCAGGACGTGAGCACATGGGCTGGACCTGCTGCTGTCAAATGTCAGGAAAAGTTTAGTGAAGACTTAATCTAAATAGTTTGAACAGTTTAACAAAAACTGAGAACAGTTTAAAAAAAGAAAGAAAACAGAATAGTTGAGTCTCTAAAAGCTAATTAAGATTGTGAGACATAACTTGTTGTACTAACTTTTTATATTTCTGTTTTAAGTATGTGTTGTTACTTACCAATTCTCAAATATAATCTGTTGTTGGTCCTCCTAAGGACACAGAGTAGAGAGGTTGCCTGTTCCAAATACTTCTGAATTGGGTTCGCTGAGCCTGTGCCTTGTCCCAGGGTGAAGCCCGACTCTAGGTCGCCTCTCAGTCTCTTTACCATCTGCTGAGTAGGTCAGCACTATTGATGTAAGCCAATAATAAAGGCATTTCGTATGTTTTTGTTGAGAAGACAGAGTGAAGTGTACATTCAGAAATAGCTTTTGTTAGCTTCAAAAGCTTTCTGAAATCCTGGCCCTCCAGTAAACTGGCTTCATGAAGGTTTTGTAGAAATGTCTCCTAATTGATAGATTTTTGAGACAATGTAAGAAGTCAGATTCACTCCTGACCCCCGTGCAGTATGAGTTTAACAATTCAGATACGAATATGACCTTGTGCAGTGCAAGCTTAATTAGCCAAAGTGTAATAAATAATTCTACTTCTGATCTAGTTCATGGTAATTATTGCTGTTTTGCAATTATTTCATAGGAGGATCTGTGGCTCATCTGCTGAGTAAATATGGAGCCTTCAAGGAATCAGTAGTTATTAACTATACTGAACAGTTACTTCGTGGCCTGTCATATCTTCATGAAAACCAGATCATCCACAGAGATGTCAAAGGTAAAAATTCTCCTAATTATTTTCTAGTGACCATAAGAAAAGAAATGTAATTTTTAAGCTTGATTATTCATTGATAGTTTCTAAGCTAAATTTTTAATTATCAAATTGTTTTTCTGAATAATTCAAATTGCTAAAGTGTTAGACTAAAAGGGAAACCTTTAGGTCATTTAATCTGCCTTTCTTATTTGATAGAAAAGTGCACTGAATACAGGAGAGGCCGTAACTTTTCCACAGTTTTATTACTATTTGATAACAGAAAGCATAGGGTGGCTGACTGCCAGAAAGTTTATTTGGTTTTATGTAGAATAATTAGGAGGATATCATATACTTCCACTTAAAAAATCCTTTCGTGTAAGTTACTTGTTCTTCTTAACAGTAGCTTTTGGTTTTCTGTCATGAATCTCTTTAATTAGTATTTGAAATAGTGTATTGAATTGAAGTACTATTATAAGATTATTAAGCTGTAATTATGAAATAAGCATACACTTTGAATTAGTCTAGTTCGGTGTATTGTCATAAAATGTGAATTACACTGAAATTTGAAAAAAGACTTTTTTTGGAAATTTTTGTACTACTCCAACTTTTTAGTTCCTGCTCCTTAAAGGCTCACTAAGTCTCTGCCCTCACTGTGCCTTCAGATGGTTTTTCAGACTTTCCCTCTGGGGCTTTAGATTTGAATCCCACTGGAGAGACCATTGTACCTTTATCATTATTTACATGGAGGGAGAAGAGAGGTCTTCTCTTTAAGTTTGATATATATTCCACTTATATATTGTCCCCTTCTTTCGTCATTGTCCTGTTTCTTTTGTGGAAATTTACTGGGCTTTTCTCTGTCCTTCTGTTTTTAACATCCAAGGTTATTTGCTGTTTCTGTTGACAGGTGCCAATTTGCTAATTGACAGCACAGGTCAGAGGCTGCGAATTGCAGATTTTGGAGCTGCAGCCAGGTTGGCGTCGAAAGGAACTGGTGCAGGAGAGTTTCAGGGACAGTTATTGGGGACAATTGCATTTATGGCACCTGAGGTGAGAAGTTTTGAGTATAACAAAAGAAAATATTTTGGAATTCTGTGTGATCGCACTGTACCAGATTATGTCAGGGTATGCGGTATTTTAGACCCTATTCCCAGCCTTTTATCTTTGTCTTAGTGAAATTCGAAAAGACAGGCTTTAATAGAATTGCTTAAAGACCATTATAACAATGACAGCAACCAAAACTATTTGTTAGTTCATAGTAGTGGTTTCATAACAAACGCAAAGCACACACAATAAAAACATTAAAAAGGAGTTGTGTTCCAAAGGGAGGGGAAGCCCGCAGGGCAGCCTGCTTGGTGGTGCAGTGGAACAACACGTTGTTCTTCTGAACGTGGCCTTCCTTCAGCCTCTTGTTCGTGCGTCACGGTTATTTGCTGTGTTTGCTTCCCGGTTTTGCTAAGAGCACCGGGGCTGGCTTGGAATTCTATAATGTTTAGTTTTGTGCATGATGGAAGATGAAGCTTGTTAATGAGCTGTCAAGTAGTTTTAGGTAATTACTGTTCATGCCATTATTTTGCTCTGAAGTAGAGAAATTAGAATCTATAATCATGAAATGGCCTTCTCTTTTTTAAGTGAGCCACGTTTCCAAATTAACTCTGCTTTGTTGTAGGTGCTAAGAGGCCAGCAGTACGGTCGGAGCTGTGACGTGTGGAGTGTCGGCTGTGCTATTATAGAAATGGCTTGTGCAAAGCCACCTTGGAATGCAGAGAAACACTCCAACCATCTTGCTTTGATATTTAAGGTAATTTTGAGACAAAAACTACTTTTTTGTGCTAAAATTATCAGGGGTCAGATTCTCATGGTTTCTCTCTGATCAGTGTGACAGTTATCTCTTTCTTGAACTATATAGAAATGTATAGTAGTGTTGCCACTGTTGGTGGCATTTACTGTAACTTCTCACTGTACCAGTCAGTTAAGACTTAAGAATTCTCTACAGACACTGAATTAGCAAAAACTGAGTCCTCCTTTGCAGGTGAAATACTCCTGTGCGCGTATTGCACAGCCGTCGCCTTCTTTCAGGTTCCCACACTTCGGGCCCTGCTCAGGCGCGCCTCCGCGGGCTCCACCGTGTGCTGTGGAGCTTCCCTCGTCCCGCGTCCCATGCCCCTTCTCCATGGCTGCAGAGCCGCCAGGCCTGGGGCTCGCTACACACACGGCGCTCCTCCCCAGACTCCAGAGCTTTTCGCTGCGCTGCGGCCAGTGCTTCCACTGTTGGTCTCGTGTTTATGCTCCTGTCCCCGCCCCTTTTACGAACGCTAAGCCTCCATCTGATACAGAAGTTGCTCAATAAATGCTCATGGCAAAGTCAGTTTGAAAATTTGATGGTGGTTTTAGAGCTTTGATGAACACTTGAAACAAATGAAAATTAAAGTGACACAGGATATACTCTAACAGATTTCATGCACTCTGATTCCAAAGTGTATCTAAAAGTGAATTATACTGCAGCGTTTTCAGTTTTCTCAACTTCCAGTAAATATTTTGAGATCTGTGGAAGCATCACAAATCGTAAAACTGCTTTCACAACTATCTTTTTTCCCATTTGTAAGTTTGAATTGCTAGAGCACTTTTTTTTTTTTTAAGAGAGTGACTTGGCAGGGTCTTGCCAAAAGTGGAAGTACGCATTCTCTACCTGTGCCCATTGCTGGGACTTCATATTTCCCCACAGAAGGTGGCCACGCTCACGATCATCTGTGGCACTGTGGATGGGAATTCCCAGAGCCTGGACTAACTGAAATGTCCAGCAATAAGAAAGATTATAAAACTGTATAAAAATTTAAGAAAGTAGTGCAATACGTAAATAAGTGAAAAGAGCGAGATATACAAAGTGATTCCTTTTGTAGGCATTTTGTAAAGGTAGCGTAAGTTGTGAATATAGTAGCCCTTTTTTTTAACACCTAAAGGAAAACAGGAAATGTTAGTGCTGAATGATCACATTTGGGGAAAAGGAAAAAGTGTATAATTTTTTCTTATGTATCAACTAAGTATATCTTTGTATAGGCTCACAGCCTTATTTTTTTCTAACATTTTATATTTTGAAGATTTATTCAGAATCTGTTTATTAAAGTAAGTTCTTCATAGTGTTTCATATTAAGAATTAAAATTCATCCAATGTTACAGAAAAAATTAGTGCAGTGAATAAGCGCGTTCTGGTAAGAGACCGAAATGCATGTATGTGCATTTCTGCGTTCAGACCTGCATTTACGGGAAGTGTCAGTTCTCCGGCTTTTTTGTTCTGCAGATTGCTAGTGCGACTACTGCCCCGTCGATCCCCTCCCATCTGTCTCCTGGTTTACGCGATGTGGCTCTTCGCTGTTTGGAGCTTCAGCCCCAGGACAGACCTCCGTCGCGAGAGCTGCTGAAGCATCCCGTCTTCCGTACGACCTGGTAGCCCCCTGTGGAGTAAACCAGAGCCTGGATGTGAGCAAGGAAGAGAACTGGTGGGGAACCACACTGATAATCTGCCGGCCGCCACGGCCGCCGTGATGAGGCCTGGGGGGGAGCCCTCACCCAAGTGTGTGACTGACAAATCATGACGTGTACCTAAGCTCAGTGTGCAAAGTCTACAACTTGTGCAGAAACTGTAACCCGTGCCTTGCAGAGAACTGGCCCTAGGTAAACAGGCAAGCAGTGAAGTTTGCATGACTAAATAGCAGAAGCGTAATATTTTTGGAGCACTTTTTCAGCAATATTAGCAGCTGAGGGGCTCAGG
>NDGM011027688.1:0-14929 GCA_002564305.1 Octomys mimax
CCCCTGGTGGGCTGAGCTGGCCACACACACACACACACACACACACACACACACAGACACACAAATTAAAAAAAAAATTTAAAATAAAAAAAAAGTACGTAAATCTCCTATGGAATATTTTTAAAAATAAATAAATAAATAAATACATAAATAAATAAATGAAAAGTGCTGGAGATGTATCTCTGTGGTAGAGTGGGCCTGGGTTTGATCCCTGATACTGAAGAAAAAAAAACAAGATTACCATAGGATTCAACAGTTCCACTTCTGAGTCTACACCCAAAAGAGACTGAAAGTAGGAACTGAAACAAAGATATTTATACACCCCTGCTCAGAGCAGCGTTATTTGCAAAAGCCAAGATGTTGAAGCAACCTGTGTTCATGGACAGATGAATGGATAAATAATGTCTGAGGTGCAGATATTCAGTGGAATATTATTCATCCTTAAAAGGAGGGACATTCTGACATGGGACATGGAGGGGTCAGGAAATCATTTTGATAAGTGAAAAAAGGTTGGGCTGGGGGTGTAGCTCAGTGCCTTGGAGCCTGTGGCAAACATGAGCTCCTGAATTCAATTCCTGGTACTAAAAAAAGATGAAAAAATTCAAACACAAAAGGGCGGGTCTTGTAGTATTCTTCTCATAAAGGACACTCAGGTCACAGAAGCTGAGAAGTAGGAGGAAATGGAGAGTTGCTCAGTAGATAAAGTTTCAATTGCACAACATATAAAATATTCTGGAGAGGACCACACAGTAGTGTGGATGTACTCAATGCCCCTAAGCTACAAGTCTAAAAATGGTTACAATGGTAGATTTTGTTACATATATTTTACCACAACTTGAAATTTTAAAAGGTAAAAGAACTGAAAACTAGAAGTATTATCTCAAAGTGCCCCATGAGGAATTGAGGACTTCGTGGGACACAGAAGCCAGGAGTTGGGGAACAAGGTTTGCATTTCCAGCGCTCCTGGGCTGAGTGGCTGTGAGGCATTTACATGATCATAAAATCATGGTCAACCCTGAGCAGAGAGGGGAGATCAGATGTTGGGCAGGTAGCTGAACTGGCAGATGGAGGGTAGAGGGAGATTCCTGGGAGCCACCGTACCAGGAGGCAATTCTGGGCCAGAGCTGGCACTTAGTAGGTGCCTGCTGAGTATGTGGGGTCCAAGGTTTAGGGCCATGTCCTCAGCAGTGCTGAGACCTATGGGTAAGCAGTGGCACCTGACGGAAGCCCCTGTGGTCTGAAGAGGACAGGCAGTGTCAGGTCTAAGGACTCTGGCTAGGATGGCTGGATGGACTGACGCCCCCACTACCCACAGCCACCTGCTCGGCTGCCTATGCCAGCCAAAGCAGAAGGGCTCATGGCTTCTCCTGGTTGGGGATCTGTGCAGGTGGTTTCTGGTCCCAAGTCTTCTAGGGGTCACCCTTTGCCAGTCTAGTCTATATTTCACCCCTCAGCACTTTCACGAACTCCAGGAAGGGGACTGTCCTCTGCTTGAAACCTCTAAAAGCCAACACAGAGCTGATGATTTTCAGGAAAATGGAGCACCCGGTCTGAAAGGGAAGTTATAGGATTCTTGTCCAGCGCCCATTGTGATGCTCAAGTGGCTGAGGCCAGACAGGGCAAGGAATAGGTCCAAGTGTACACACGCCCACTTTGGCTCTCATCTCCCAAAAGTGGCATGGTTCCTCTGCCTCTTGGTACTCCCATAATTGCACCTGGGAGACTTCAAGCCCATCTGAGACCACAGCATGGGGAGCCCCTGCCCCACCCTCTTGCCTCTGTCGTAGTCCCCCCTCTGCCCCACCCATCCTGGAGTCTGAGCTCATCCATGAGGCTGCCTCTGCTGCCCGTACCATACCTGCCATGTGAACAAGATGTCCACCTCCTCGAGAAAACCTCTCAGCTGGGCCAGGGGTACAGCTGCCACTCAAGGGGCCCTGCCTGCCACAAGGGGTGGCCAGGTACTCTTGGTCTGCTTATCCCCAGCACCTTGGTTCAGCTCAGGCAAGCATGGTCGGTCCTCGGTCTCTGCAGGACTGTCTTTCCCTCTACGGTCGTCCTTTGTCCACGTCCCCTGGCTGAGGTTCTGCCACCTGAGTGGGGCACCCGGTCTTCACAGGTGAGATCCTGGCTTTGGGGTATGCTGGGCCTTTTTTCAAACCATCTTCAGACTGCGGTGTCTGAGCCTGGGCTACAAGCTGGGTTGGGCCAGCTCTGGGGCGGGCCCATGCAGAAGGGGGGCAGGTGGGAAGATTCTGACGTTTCAAAGCCCCTCTCTCTCCCTCCTTGTCTCCCTCCCCAGCTTCTTCTCTTCCCAGCTGAGAGCCCCCCAGCTATTTCTGATCAATGGGCCCAGGCACAGGAGGGGGTGGGGTCCCCATCTTGAGAACAAGCTGCGCGTCCACAGGGGTCTAGGCCTGGCTGGCTGAAAGGGCTGGGGCTAACGAAGCCTTAGGGAGATTGGGAGGCAGCAGTAGTATAGGCAGATGAGGGCTGAGTGGCAAAGGTGGCGCCCTCCCCCAAGATCCAGACCTCCAGACTGGACTTGCTGGGGGTGGGGAGGCCTGTGGGTGTGATGGGGAGGGGCAGGGAACACGGCCCGCAGCAACACTGAGAGCAGATCGTGGAGCCCTGGTCTAGCTGGGAGGGAATTCAGGCCCTCTGAACAGCTCAGCTCCATGAACAGGGGAATGCTGCTGGCTGGCCCCTGGCCATCCCTGTACCTCAGTTTCCCTAACTAACCTCAGTGTATAATCCTTTCTGCTGGGGTGGTCCAGCCCAGCCTGGGGAGCAGTAAGCCTTCCGCTTTTGGAACTGGGGGCAGTGTCCTCATGTGATGGTGCCGCTCTAGCCACCACCAAGGCATGAGTGGAGTCTCTGAGACCTTGGGTGGGCCTCAGTTGGTCCACTGTCCCTCTCCAGCCTGACCCAGTACCTTCTCCAGGCTGTCCCCATCCATCCTGGAGCCAGGCATGCGGGAGGCAGAGAGGGTGGGCAGCCCCTAGGCTAGTGGCTAGTGCCAGTCCTTTGGTTGAGGTTCAGGGTGCTATCAGACCTGTGCCAAGTGGCCAAGAATAAGTTACCTAGCTGGACCATCAGGGTCAGCTGACACCATGAGGGAGGGTCTCAGGCCAGACTGCACGGGTCAACTAGGACACGCGAGGCCAAGACTCCTGTGGAAAGGTGGGTGCTAAGATGTCTGAAAAGTGCACAGGAGGAGCTCAGCACTGGAGGGGCAGCTTCTCTGTGAGTGTGATGCTCCAGAGCCTCAGGCTGGGCACACCCTCTCCTCCCTGTGGCTCAGCCCCCCAACCCCAGATTGCCACCTGCAGAGCTGGGAGGATCCCACATGGAAACAGTGGGCTGGCCCAAGGGGAAGAGAGCTGACTGCCGCACAGACCCACACCCATCTAGGTGGAGCTCTGTGCAAGAGGTGCCACCCAGCAGCTCCCAGGAGCCACTAAGAAAGTGCGACCATGCCACTGTGTCCCAGGATTCACAGCATGGTGGGTGGGGAATGAGAGAGACGACAGGGGTGGGTGCTCGGGGTTCCTCCCATTCTCAGTGGCTCCTCCTTAGCCGAGAAGCACAGGTGGGCCAGCCCGGGGTTCTCTTGCCTCCTGAGATGTATGGGCACGCCTTCATCTGTGTGGTGGGAATGTTTGCACATATGCCTGCCCCTCCCTCCTGGCTGGCCCTTTCTGCCAGAGGCGCCTCCTGGCCCCCTGCCCCCTCATCCATCTTGCCTGCCAGCCTGTCCCTGGTGCCCCAGCATCCTTCACACCTTCTCATCTTGCCGCTCAATACCAGGAGGCAGCGGTGTAGCAGCTATGGCCGCAGGGAGATGGATGGCCAGACAGGGAGTGCAGGGGGCTGCCGGAGCAAGGCTGTGAGGGGTGGAGCTCTGGGCCCTGAGTCTGCATCTCTGCCTGGCAGGCTGGGGCACTGGCCAGGCTCCATCTTGGCCTGCCTAGTTTGTGGATGCCCTCTAGGCACCTGGATGAGAAAGAGGGAACCCTGTGCCAGTTTCCACCTCTGACACTGGTGTGGGAGGCCTAGGGATGGTGGAGGTGATGGGGGAGCACCGGTTTTCCTCTGCTCCCACCTTGGGTGCCTCCTCTGGGTACTCTGACAGCTGGAAAGCTTTCTGGGTGTGCCCAACCCCAGCCCTGAAGTCTCCTGAACCACTGTGGCATTGGAACCCATTAAGCACTGGGAAATACACATCTGGGCTGTTTGCCTGGATACACAGAGCCCCTCAGAAGAGCACCCAAGGCACTAGGGCTCCTGGAAACATGTGTATGTGGGAACATGCACACACACCAACAGGCACTCTGGGTAGGCATGGGTACAGACACGCACATACATGGACACGTATCTCTGCTCCCACATGCTGACCCTCTAGCCCAGGACTGGACGGCTCAAGGCCTTCTGAGTTGTGGGTACCTCTGGAAGCCCCTCTCCTGAGACCAAGACAGTCTTCCTCTGGGTCCCCAGTACAATATGGCTTCTTCCTCCAGGCATGTGTGAACAACTGTGAGCACAGAGACAGCAATACTGGTCACAGGACGCAGCATATGTGGCTAGGCCTGCCCCAGGCCCTATGGTTAATCCTTCCTCTATCCATCTACTCTCCTAGTCAGAGGGGGTATGCATGACAGAGGACATTAACCATGGACCCCTGAACATTTTCCATTTTATAACAGGAAACTGAGGGTTGGCATTGGGCGGCCTGACAAGGAGCATAGTGTCCAGGCCCCTAGGCTTAGCCCTGTACCTCAGCACCACTGTTCAGATGGGAAGGCTGAGGCCAGGCAGGTATGGCGAGGTTAGTGGGCAGGGCTAGGGGTCAGCACAGGCAGGGCCGGTACTGAGACTGTGAGCTTCTCTGTCTTCATGAAGGCAATGTTCTTCTCATAGTAGGCAGCCTCATTAATGAACACGGGGTACACAGTGGAGTCCCCCTCATAGAGCACGTCCTTGCCGCTAAACATCTGGAAGATGGGTGTGCCAGGCTGCAGAGGCTTAAAGTCCTGGTCCTGGGAAGATAGCCAAGACTAAGGCTCCTTGGACCAAGGTGCTCCACAGCCCCAGCTAGTGACGTCCAAGAGATGCCCACTCATCCATAGCCTTGCCTACCCATCCTCTTCTCCCTTGGTCCATATGACAAGGCATCTGGTGACATGCCAAGTGACTGTGTCTAGAAATGTAGACACCAGTCACCTTGGAAAGACAGCTGTCACAGGGGAAGTATAACCTAATGGTTATGGGGGCGGGTATTTTAGTGCTCAAAACCTGGGTTCCAATTCTTATTTGCTGTCTGACCCTGAGCAAGTTAACTTCTGTGTTCCTAATCCTCTTTGTCTATAAAACAAGGATAATTTCTCCTATGATTCTGAGATCTAAGTGAAGCAGGTTAATGATGCTTAGCACATAGCACAGTACTGTCAGGCCACTTGATGAGGAGGTTAGTTCCAAGAATATAGTGTTAGGTGAGTTTGTCAGTGTGGAAACATCACAGAGTGTAGTTATATAAATTAAGGTGGTCATAATGTCACTGAAATGTTACGTATATGACTGGTTGTTGTCCTGTTTTGTTTTCAGTATTGGAAACTGAACTTAGGGTCTTCTCACTATGGTACATTCCCAGCCTTTTTATTTTTTATTTTGAGACAATTTCACAAAGTTGCCTTGAACTTTTGATCCTCCTGCCTGGATTTCCCTGAATAGTGGAGATTATGGGTGTGCCCTATTGTACCCAGCTACATGATTGTACTTTTTAAGGCAAATGACCTAGGATGACCACTAACATCTGCAAAGCAAATGGGTAGGGCTGGCTTAAGACTGTCCACCCTCAAATCACTGAATGGATGGTGACATTCTACTCCAGAATGTCATTTCAGGTAAGATACCACCTCAAGATAAAACTTGCAGAGACTAGAGTTTTGGGAACTTCATGAGACCCTATTCAATAGACCCTGGAGTGGTTCGCAGCCACTGACCCTCTGCCCAGTGGGGGAGGATTTCCCATCCTGGAACATTCAGGGAGGGAAGGCGGTGAGGGGATGTGCTGGACTATGGCTCATAGACATAGGAACACTCAAGGATAGACTCCACCACTCCCAGCCCTTCAAGGGGGCTATGGCCCCCAGTGCTAGGCCTGAGTAGATGTCCCAGGGAAGACAAGAAGGGGTCTGGAGCAAGCCCTCCATTCTTCTCTGGGTTCTGAGGGCTGAGAACCTCTGGGAGGCCTGGTCCCTCCTCTAGGCCTGTTCTCCCCGACATCCCCAGGAGGTGACCTCAGTACCTTCCCACCCCCACACACCTGGATCTGGGGATGCACCATGCCAGCCAGGTCCCCATCTTCCGTGCGTGGAAATTCCATGTATTCTAGTAATCTGTAGATCTCCATCTCAAAGGCTGGAAAGGCTGTGCCTGTTTAGGAGAGGTGACAGTTCTTGTCTCCCTTGGGACTCTGGGAGTCAGCTCTCTCCTCTGGACCTCAGTTTCCCTGCTTTGAGGTCTCACCCTGGTTGAAGAGCTCAATGAGGTCCAGAGTAGAGGCCACCAGGGATCTCATCCTGTAGAAAAGTTTGGCCTGCAGCACACCCTGAGGCTGGGGGCCAATCTCTAAGGCTGAGGACCGCAAGGAGAGAGGTCATAATAGGCATCCTAGGGTTTGCAAGCCCCAGGTTGAGNCCCCCCCGCCTCTGTGCGGCTCCGCCCCCTGTCCCACCACAACTCCTGGGCCTTGGCCTCCTGAACCATGGCCCTGCCCCTTTAATCCCACCCCCACCCCCAGAGGGCACCCCAGAGCCCAGCAGCCCACTCATTCCATGTTTGGACACAGAGTCCATGCTGAATGTTTCGCTCTCAGATGGCTGGTACACCAAGATCCAGGAGGGTGGCTCAGAGTTCTGCAGCTGGAGGTGGAAGGGGCAGATCAGGAACCCAAGCCCACGGGAGGGGAAACTGAGGCAGGGCAGAGCAGCCCTGTGCATTGCCTGCTCTGGCCCAGGCAAAGACCTGGAGTACTTGGAGGTGGCAACCCTGGAACTGCGCCCTTGGGGAAATTAACCCAGGGAAAGGGGCCAGTGTGGCCAGGGCTCAGTCCCCTCTTCCTTCTTTCCCATCTGCCCTCTCCCTGACCTCTGGGGACTGCATAAGGCTGGAGCCACCTGTAGGCGGTGGCACAGGTGCATGGCAAAGAGGTCTGTTTCATTGACAATGAAGCATGTGTTCATGTTGGCGGTGGTGTTGTGCAGATCGAGGACAAAGTCAAAGGCCTGGCTGGAGTTTTTGGGTCCCAACAGCTGGTTCAGCTCCCGGGCTCTTGTGACCTCATAGGGCTCATCTGGTGTGGGGCTGGCACTGTGGGGCAGGAGCAGAGATATAGCCCAGTAGGCACAATCAGTCTGTGGGGGTCCATTGGGGAAGGGACTAGTGCAGCTGGCAGGTGACAGTGCAGGCCAGCGGCTCCTGCCCCACTTGTGCCTGTGCCCTCCTTGGCCCCCTGCTTTCCCATGAAGTATCAGCCCTGGGTTGGGCCTGCTACATAACCTCCAGCCTGTCCTCGCCCCAACCATGTCTCCCAAACACCCTGCTCATCACATTGCCAGGCCTTTGTCTGAGTTGGGCCCTCTGCTGCAAATTCATTCTTTCTTCTCTCCACTTGGATAACGTCTACTCACTTTCTAGGAATTAGGCGAGAGCCCACCCACTCCTGGAAGTCTTCCCTGGCTGCTGATGACCTCGCTTCATGCTGTGTGTAGCTTGCCCACCCCTTCACTTAGCCTCCTGCGCTGTGATTGCTCTTCTCTGTCACCCAAAAAGCTGAGGCCAACACCTAGGTGCTATTTCCCATTGTCTCACCTACTAGCCAGGGCCTGGCCTGCAGGTGGGGCCTGGTGAATACCCCCTGAAGGAGGCTAGGCAGTGCCTGGGGCACAAGACCACTAAATGCAGCTGGTCTGACAGCAGGTTGAAGTCTGGGGAACCCAGAGGGCCCCTGACCCAGCCCACAGTCAAGGAGGGCATCCTAGAGGAGGTGACATTGATCTGGACTTCTCTAAAATGAAAATCAAGGACCAGGCAGTAGAGGCAGAGAGGTAGGAGAGCAGCGCAGAGAGGCAGCTGGAGTCATGGCACTCACGTAAGGAGGGCCTTGGTGAAGCTGCGATTGAGGTCACAGCCTATGTGGCGGCGACAGACGGCTGTGGCTGCTGGGTTGGCCAGCACGGGCACAGCAGAGAAGCTGGGTCTCTGTAGCTCCTCAGGGGCCCGCAGCCAGTGCCGGGCCAGGTAGACTCCACACATCTCATTGCCGTGGGTTCCCCCCGTCACAGCCACACGGCGCAGGGGCTCCTGGGGCACAGGCATCGAGTATATCCTGTGTGAGGTGGGATACCCGGTGGGTGGGCAGACAGAGGAGACTGGAGCACAGGCACAAGGCTTGGTGTTCAGAGCAGGATTGGTGGTAGTGAGCCCTCCAGGACCTGAGGAGTCCAAGCTGGCAGAGCAGCTGTTTGTCCAAAGGTATGTCTGGCTTCAGCTGTGTCCCATCTGTACCCCAGAGGCACAGCTCAAAGGCACCCCCAGCCTAAAATGCCTGGTGTGTGAAGTGCCTCCTTTTGCCCTTCCTCTCTTCCTCTGGAACAGCTTTCTACTCCATTTGGAGAGAAGCCCAGAGGGGCTCAGACATTTGGGGACATGGATGCACATTGGCCAAGGCACACCTACAGAGGAAGACTGTGCCCACTTTACAGGTGAGAAAGTTGAGGCCTACATAGGGAGTGGAGTGTGCCACACCCGTTATCTGTAGTATGTCTGGGTTCCAGGTGACCCCTGAGCCCTCCAGCCACTCCTTATGCTTCTCTGAGCTGACACAGGGGCCTTTGGGAGGAGGCTTCTTACCTGCCAGTGAAGGTCTGGGCTCCCCCAGATCACCAGGGCTGGAGTGTTGCTGCTAGACACACAGTATTTATGTGCCCAAGATCATAGAGCAAGAAGTGTTTGTGCTGAGTTGGAGGTCAGCAAGGGGTAGGTGGTATGGGCTGAGGTCCATGTGGCCAAAGGGCACAGTATTGGCCCCCACCCACCCACCCAAGCTCCACCCCATGCACCATAGCCTGAATGGTTCAGGTCCTGCAGGCAGATTCCTGTCCTTGCCCTCTGTTCTTCCTCTGGGCACAAGGACAGCCCTGCCTCCAAGGCCCCTCAGGACTCTCACCGGGAGCTGTACATGGCCTTGGAGACTTACTTGCTGAAACTGCTTGAAGACCTGGATGACAAACTTCCCAGGAGGCTCTGGCTTCACTGGCTTCCAGGTCACAGGCCACTGCACAGCGTGCAGTCAAGGGTGACAGCTGGGGCCTGACCCAGATACCACTGGCTGGTCGGCTGGGCCTTCTCAGAGGTGCCTTCCCTAAGGCCACTAAGAGGTGGGCCAGCTATGGGGCAGTGACTTGGTTTTGGTCATTAGGGCACACCATGAAAGTTCATATCCAGGTATGGGTCTTGTTGGCTACTGGAAGAGAAATCCCCCCAACTTAGCTATCACCTCAGTCCTTGCAAACTGCCACAAGGCGAGGGTCACCCTCATCCTAAAGGTTGTATTTTCTGTGGGCTCTGGGTTTTATGGTTCTTTGATGCTTTAAACAAAACCTCATAGGCCTGTAATTTCAGCACTCAAGAGACTAAGACAGGAAGATGGCAAATTCAAGGCTGGAGTGGACTCCAAAGTAAGACCCTATCTCAAAACAAGCAAACAAGCAAAAACTTCAAAACATTTCACCCAATACTTTTAGTTGTTTTTAGGGAAAGGATAGCTAAAATTACCCCATTTTTCTGTCTTAGGAAATGACTCACAGACCCATTTTACAGATGTGATGTGAAAGTTGAGACTCAGACAAAATTCACATAGGCACAGCACAGTGGAGGCAGGCTGGGATTGCAAGCCAGCACACCCGATCTGACTTCATCTCCCTGCTGACTTTGGGGGTGGGAGAAGGACCAAAGGAAAGTTCCCTGTACATAGCCCACATGCCTGTCACTCCCACCCTCTTCAGCTGTCTGTGAGCAAAAACCAAAGGGTCCGGAGGTCACTGGGCAAAAAGCTAGACCATGTCCAGCCTGGTTATCCATTGCTTCTTGTCCCAGACCCACTTCACCTGACTTGGGCCTCACTAGGTACAGGCCTGGCTCACCCCTCCCTGCAGCTGCTAGGATCCCACTCAGCTCCGTGTGTGGCCTCGGCATGCCCTTTGCTCTGTTCGGCACTGCCTGTTCACTAAACTCAGTTTGAGGGTCGTGGGGACTGTGGCTTGTCCTTGCTCCACCAGGGCAGCTGCACCTTGCTAGGGGGTACCCAGGAGGGGGTAGAGACCTTTGTGAAGGACCCTTGTGGAAGATCATTGAACCTTTCAGCAGCAGTGGCAGTGGCAGTGGCAGTGGCAGTGGCAGCAGCCCTGTGGGCAGCCAGATGAAGCTCTAGGAAACAGAATGATTGCAAAAGACATTGCTCCGCAGGGCCAGGCAGTGGCAGAGTGGGCCAGTACAGAATCCTCTGCCCCGTCAGCTCCGCTCTGCTCCAGGCAGGGGCGTCCAGGCCCTGCTATTTAGCTCCGAAGCCTTGGTCTTTATCCTGATGGCCCACACAGGCTTTAGGCTGGAATCAAGCTTCCCTGTTTCAGGGAGTGTTCATAGAAAGGAAGGAGCCTTCCCTGCTTCTAGCTCACCCATCTCTAACGGGCTGTGTGGCCTCGAGAAACTCAGCACCCTCTGTGGGCCTCAGCTGCTGCCTGGGAAACGGGGGAGGCTGCCTTAGCCTTGGCAGCAGTCAGCAGCAGGGAGCAGGGGGCAGACAGAGTGCCTGGGGATGGGTGCAGGCTCAGGACTGCGACACCTTGGGTATCAGTGGGTCCAACAGTTTCATTCCAGTCTGGAACTCTCAGGCTCAGAAGGGGGTCAGAACCTCAGCCAACCCCACATTTATAAAAGTTGATCCAAGAGGACCTTGTGGCCTAGGATCTACTCCTGAGGGTCACTGGCTCTGTGGCTGTGGAGCCCCTTGCCCACTGTCCATCTTGTGGGCCAGGTTCTAACCCTGGGCCTCTGTCTGGCCTTTTTGTCCACGTCACCGAGGGTGCTGTCTTCACCCAGGTTCCGGTAGCCTCACCCCATGTTCCTGGTCTGCTGAGGGCTCTAGCCTTCTAGATAACCCTACAGAGAAATGACACTGACCGTCTTCCACTGGCTTCTCTGCCACCTCTAACTGGGCAGCCAGCTAGGGTGGGTCCTTCTCCATCCGCCGCATGTGCAATGCCTCGCAGCTACCTGCAGGGGCTCCCAGGTTCACATCCCATACGAAGGGGCTCCAGCAGAGGCTTTCCTGGCCTCCTTTCCAAGTCCCAAAACTAACAGTGACAGTGTCCTGGGATCTGTCCTGCAGGGCCTTTTGCCCCACGCCAAGGGCTTGGTCCTGAGCGACCACTTAGAGGTCTGGAGCTTTCTCCAAAGGTGCTGTGTTGATATGTAGAATCCAGTCCCGGGCAGCCAGACAAGAAGAGACAGCCAGGGAAAGAGTGGTGACTCTGCCTCCATTGAGACACAGCCTCACTCAGGAGATGCCAGCCACACAGTCAGGGCACCAGGGACAGAGCAGGCTGATGATTCAGCATGTGGGGAGCTGGGATCCCTGGAAGGTCCTGGGAGGGACACAGAGGCAGGGACAGGGAGAGTGGGATTTGCTGGAGGGATCCACTGGGAGTTGAATGCACCAAGTTGGAGACATGTGGACACAGGGCCTGCCCTGCTGCTTCCACACTCGGATTGTCAGGGCTGGGACCTGGCTTGAGGCCACCCGAGTAGGGACACTCAGTCCCCTTTTTAGAGGGCTTGTAGCCTGGTTGGGAAGGAGTGTGGGCAGGAGGTAGCAAAGACAAGCTGGCACCATTCCTCCCTCTTCTGCCAACCCTCAACCCCAGTGCATTCATCCATCCATCCATCCATCCATCCATCCATTCATCCATAGACATCCCCCCATGGAATCAGCATTGTGGTACTGGGGACACTCCAGTGAGCCAGACCCCATTTCTGCTTTCATGGATCTCATTGTCCAATAAAGAATCCTAACAGTGTGGAAGGCACAGGTTTCAATCCACAGCACTCTGGCAGCAGCGATGCCTCTTTGAATCCTCAAAGAGCACACTGAAACCCCTGGGATCCATGGCAGGGCTGGCAGGAATGACCTGGGGGCCATCTGCTGTACGCTGGCCCCCCCATATTTCCCAGTAAGTCTGTATTGCTCAGTTCGCTCCTGCTTTCCCATGTAAGCTCAGCTCAACCCCTGTCCTGCTTTCAGACCTCAGTGTCCCCATAAGATAGGTGAAGTCATCAGTATTGGGTTCTGCAAGCCCAGGCCACCTCCTGGGAACTGACAGCAGCGAGGACAGACAAGGGAACCATGAATGTCCCCTGCCTGTGCCCACTGCAGACATCATAAATGGGTCAAACACTCCTTCGCCTTTGTCCCCCACACAGCCTTATCTTGTCAATGACACACCCCAGGCAGTTTCCACCCTTGACCAGATCCAGATTTCAGATCTGATGACAACAGGTCAGGCGGACTCCCACGCCCGCCAGCTGTCCATGAAGCTGGTAGCAATTGCTCAGCCTTGTGGGATCCTATTCATACATCTATTTATTGAATCTTCTCTAGCCACAGAAATTTCCAAGCTGGGGGGCACAGAGGTTCCACATCACCAGACCTATCTAATCAGAGGGATAGGAGGCTTCAGAGCGCACTTCAATATAGAGAGGGACCGGACCAGCCACCAGAGGTTCTGCCTAACTGGAGATCTGTTCAGAAAAAGCCCCTGGAGTGGGGTCTTCATGGCCTGGGCTGGACACCTGTCTTCCAGGAATCACTGAGCAGGTGGGCAGCAGCTGTTAGCTCAGAGCAGGTCAGGGTCTAGGCAGTCCCCAGCAGCAGATGGCAGAGCTCTTGGTGGGCACTGGAGATGGGCAGTCCTCACAGAAGGGTGCAGCTGTGGGACCTCATGGCCCATCTCAGGAATTTCTGGGCCTGGTCACTATAGGGTGGGTAGCGGACCTCATTGAGCTTCTCCAGGCCCGAGGGAGCAAGCAGACAGGCACGGTGGTTGGAGAAGGTGTCGAAGGAGAACTTGCCGTGGTACCTGCCCATTCCACTTTTCCCTGCATTGGCACAAGAAGTAAGGGTCTGAGCCACGATGCTGTGCAGTGCCCACACCATCTCTAGCTACAGCCCACAGCTGGCAGTGAGCTCAGGGAGCCAGGCAATTCTACAAAGCATTATACAAATAGGGAAACTGATGTCTTAAGAGGCTCCAAGTCAAACGGTGAGTGAAAAGACTTGCAGATCTGATCTGGAGAAGCTGGGTGGCAAGCTGGACAGTAAGGGAGGGCAGGGACTCACCAACTCCTCCAAATGGCAGAGATGGCAGAGTCATGTACAGGAAGCCATCGTTGCCTCCAAAGTTGCCGCTGCTGGTCCGGTCCAGCATCTGGTTTACTACCTGGGGAAATGGGGGAGGTGTGGAAGTGGGCTCCCATCATCAGAGAGAAAGCTGGAGACCTGACCATCTTGAAGGACAGAAGGGGAACCAGATCTCCAGTGCTTCCCCCAGTAACCTCCACTGAACCATCGCCTCCCCTCTATACACCCCAGAAGAGAAGGTGCCTTCTCAGGGATGGTCCAGGTGCAGTGTGGTTGCTACAAGCAGGATACAAACACAGAGGAAACCCTGCAACATCAAGCAGGGCTTGTGACTGTGAGTCCCAGAAGTATGGTTGGGACATTGCAGCAAAGTACGTAGGGCTCACTATGACCACCCTGTGGGATCCCAGCCTTGTGCCAGCCTCCAACCCCATTTGGGTGCTCTGCTTCCCACAGAGAATCTTTGCATGCTACAGGAAAAGGAGGGTCCCTAGAGCACTCCTTCCTACAGAGGGAGTCCACCTGGGTTAGGACAGACAGCTGGCCAATCCTGCCCAGAACCCTCTGCTTGGCAACCTTGTGCAGGACACAATGGTTCCAGGCATCCTGGATCCTAGGCACCCTTGAGGTGACCATTGTCCTAAATTCCTTCCCCTCATAGAGGGCTGTACAAGGGGACCTGGCCAGTCTGTACCTATTGGTGCTATTCTGTCACCCCAGCTCAGTGAGTCCTACCTTGCTGTTGTTAGAGAAGACATACAAGGCCAGTGCCTTCTCCTGACGGTTGATGAAGTCGATGGCCTCGTCCAGGCTCCTCACAGTCATCAGGGGCAGGATGGGCCCGAAGACCTCCTCCTGCATCACCTGCTCTGTTTCCTGCACGTCCACCAGCACTGTGGGTGCTGTGGGCACAGGGGTGGCTCAACCTTGTGGAGTGACCAGGATGGCCCCCAGGGGCAGGACCAAGACTGGACTCCAGGCCAGAGAGACCAAAGTTTGACCTCCTAGGATACCAGACTCAGGCTCTCAGGACCTGGGGTCCTTCCCCCAGGGGACAGCAGATGATGGCACAGAGATTATTTAAATAACACTCTGGGTCCCCACAACTGGGGCCTGAGCTCAACAGATCCAAAACTGTGGACAAGAATTTAGCATCAGGAAGCCACAGACTCAGAACCACCAATGTCTGGAGCATTTGTACTCTGGAATCAGGAGGAGGGCTCACCGATGTAGAGATCGTCCTCATCACTCTGACCACCGATGGCCACACGGCCACAACTCAGAAGTTCGTGGAGCCGCTTGAAATGTCTCTGGCTGATGATGCGGCCCAGGTCGGGGGAGCTCCGGGGGTCGTCGCCATAGAAACGAGTGATGGCATTCTGCAAGGCTGGCACCAGCCGCTCCTGCATCTCCTGGCTGCACAGGACGTAATCAGGAGCCACGCAGGTCTGG
>NDGM011027722.1:0-11255 GCA_002564305.1 Octomys mimax
CAATATTGCCATGATGTGCTGGGGGATGAAGACATATCCAGTGTACAGTGCCATGCCCACGACTGAAACCAACATGGAATTGAACACCGTCCGCTCCCAGAGCTCCAGCATGTAGAGCGCCGTGACCAGCAGGTATTGGTAGTAGAACCAGGACATTTGTTTCCAGGCCCGCGCCAGCGCCATCCCCGCCATGCGCCTCCCGCAACGCGGCCTCACGTCCTACTAATTGGTTTTGAAACTGTCTTATTGCTATTTGTTTCTCAATAAAATTCTTTTTTAAAAAATTCATTAAGCTGCTAAGAGCGCACAGAGGCCACAGAACACCACCCCACACGGCGAGAACATTAGTGTGAGCTCATTCAGTCAAGAAAGTGAGTCTGAAGTTTGAGTTTCAGAATTACTGAGGCAAAGGCACAATCACTTCCACGTAATCGATGGGGAAGAATCCGTATTTTCCATGTATAATTCCTTCATACCAGTTTTCATCTATTTGGTTGGTTAATGTAATGAAGTCCTCTTCTTTAAATCCCAATTCTCCTTGGTTTTCTGGCTTGAAGTCATAGAGACCCGTGGTCTCCACCTGCCCTCGGATCTTCCACACAGTGCTCAGCATTCCTAGTTTAGCTTTGTATATACTGGATTTGGCAGGAGGCATTCAACGGCTTTTGAAAGAATTTCTTCAACTGCTTCATTGATAACATCTATTTTCCCTTCTATGTCCAGAAATTCATCATCGAGCTTTGTTCCTTTGACACCACTTATTTTTACACTAAACAACTGGCTGGCTTTGTGGAACTACTGCACTGGGGAGAGGGCCGATCTCCAGGGTTGGGCTCACTGTCCCACCACCACGTCCGGCCGCTGTCACCTTGCTGAACTCAGATCTTTGATCAGCAAGAATACTTGACTAACATGAGAAGACAGTAGAATCTGGGAGGTAAGTTTAGATAAATAGGATTGGACCAGGACAGTGAGGAACTTGCAGGCCACGCTGAGGAAATGAGATGTCGAATGAAGAAACATGTGGAAAAGCGCTTGCGAAGATCAGCGCTGTGGTGACTGCTACAGGCTTCACCGCAGTTCATCTCACCGTAGAGTCAGTTAAGTTTTAGTAGAGCATATTCAAAATTCAGCGGCTTGGACTAGATTATTGCTGTTCAAACTGGAGAAATTGATGCCAGCGAGGTTTTACAAACCCAATAAAGTCGTCCATGACTGGATATAATTTGTAAACCCCTGTTCATAATTTACGTCATTTATTTTAAATCTGTTTTTTTTTAAATTTATGAAACAGAAAAATTTAGACGCAGATGGACTTTCATGATTGTGGGGTGTAGAGATGAGGAAACAGTCTCTGGAAAAATTACTGGTTGGTCCAGAGTTATTTAGTTATGTGGTAGCCAGACGAGGGCGTGGTATGAGACCTGAGCTCAACCCTGAGCTCTGCCCCACAGACAGGGCTTTTAGCCCAGCCTCTCAGACAAGCCTTTTAGTCTATGGAAGGATAGACGTTTCATTTCTGCAGCAAATGGCCATAGTAGCACCTGCCCTGCCTTCGTGTAACTTCACATGACTGATGTCATAACTGAGATGCTTTGCCAATTACACAGCACGAGAAAGGCACTTACGGTAAGGTGTCATGATGATCCACAGCTAGGCTGACCTAGAATTCCAGCTTCTGATCAACTTTCCCAGTGATTGCACACTTATACTTACTTTCCCTTTGTCTCATGTATACCCAAAGAATTCTTAGATGCACAACACATTCTTCATGGGGAAGATATTTTAGAAAACTATTCCTATGAACTCAGTATTTTCACAGGCCTCAATCTCAATTCTTAGAGGTAAATGTAGCTGAGAAGCTTAGATACTCCCCATAGCATATTCTCACACATATGATCTATTATTATGTAGAATTTATTGCATCAAAATGGAAACTTCCTATTTTAATAAGGTTAGAGAGTTCCTTTTGTGGGCCTATCCAGAGTAACAAGTAAGCACTAAATATGAAGAGATCGAGGAGTAGGGATCGTTAAGGTTCTGAAATGAAAGCTTATTGCCAGGATGATGCATACTCTGTTTTGGAAAGATTTTGCAATGAGGCACACCACACCCAGCCTGATCAGAAATATGACTACCTCCTTTCTGGATATGCCAAATGTTACAGACCAAAAGCAAGTAGAATTATGGCCCTTACAAAGCTGCTGAGGAAAGGAGTAATGTGGGTCACTAGACTCAATGTCTTGTGTGACTGGAGTTAATGTTATTATATTTTTTTTGGCTGAGATTACACGCATTGTAATTGACACTTATATTAACTATTATTTCTAGGTAATTTATATTTTTGCTTTTACTAGAAATGGAGCCAGGTGTGGTGGTGCACTTCTGTAACTTGGGAGGCCGAGAGAGGAGGAGCACTACAAGTCTGAGTCCAGGCTGGGCTAAAAAGTGAGTTCAAGACCATCCTAAACTGCATAGAAAGACCCTGTCTCAAAAACAAACAAGCAAAAATGAATATTTATAATTCAAACTGCTGTGTTTTATATAATAAGCACATTAATTTATATTTACTTTGCAGCTGGCTATCTCACTTTCTTATTCATAAGGAATTTGGAATTAATTTATCTGAAGATTTTGAAGTATGCAATCATATAATTTTCAAATAACCGTTGTCTTCCATATTCTAATATGTTTCATTATTTTATTTTAACTCTATGAAGGGCCATTTCTATTGTATTCACTGGAAGTTTTAGAAAAAAGACAGCTGCGTTGGTGCTGGTAGGCATTTCATTTTTTTAGTTTCAATGAGAATGTCTTCATTATTTCACTCTTAAGTTTGATGTTGGCTACTAGATGAAATATCTTTTTAAATTTTTTTAATTTTAATTTTATTTTGGCTGGCTCAGCCTGCCCTGAGATCAGGGCTGGCTTGGCATGTGGTGCTGGGGATTGAACCGTGGTCCCCTGTGGCTGCCTAAGCTTGCCTAAGAAGGCGCTTTAGACCACTAAGCTATCTTGCCAGCCCCATATATCTCTTTAGAACAACTTCAATTTTAGCCAAGTATTTCTGGAAGCTATAAACATGATTATACAGTTTTTGATTTATTATTTTATTAATTATGTCAAAATAAAAATGTTATCCTAATTACACTGACAGATTTTTAGTTGTTGAACTGTCCTTAATTTGCTGAATTTGACTTTCAGGTATTCCTGCAATTCCACTAAGTCATCCAAAGGATGATGTTGGCCTCTTTGTTTTCTTCTTTCCTTCCTCCTGCTTTCTCTCTTCCTTTGTCTTCGTATTTCTTGAGGCCTACATGTTGGTGGATGGAAAGAGAATGGAAAGGAAGTAACGGTGAGATCCTGTGATAAAAATAGGTCCATTCCTCAGATTGCTGTCCTATAAAATATCTGCACAACAATCACCATCTCAGACCCAAATGGCAGAATAGAGAATGACAGTAAAGTTCAACCTCTTTTAGACCTGGCATCAAGCTATACAAAAGGACAATGGCTTGGTGGGAAAAGGAAATAGGCGGATCTCTAAGGATGGGGAGGGAGTTGACAGGAAACTACAGAGAAACTACAGAGAAGCTGCACAGACGGAGCAGAGGCTGAGATGGGAACAAGGCAGCCAAGAAAGTCAGTCTGGCTCCTGAGCTGGGAGGAGTCCTGTCTCTGCAGGTGCAAGGCAGGCTTGGAGAAGGATGGGAGCTCCAAACACAGACAGTAGACTGACCCAGTAGCTCTGGCACCACAAGAAGCCCACAGCTATTACAAACTGCAAGAAGAGCATAACATTATATTTTGAAAGTGACTCATTCCACATGACAGGTTAGATTTGGAGAAGAAATCTAGTTGAAAACCTGGCATATTTGAGAAGGTTAATCAGGGGTTAATTGGAGCAGAGCCACAGAGCAATGGAATAGTAGCTATCCTCCAGTATTTTTGGTGACACCCTGCCATGGTGATTTGGAGAAGGTTGTTACAGTTGTGGAAAGAACATCTGGACATAGACACTTAAGTGCAGGCTGCGAAAAATGTGGAGGCTCTTCTCTCTGTGGTGAGAGGCAGGCTAGGCATGTGTGGCTTCCAGAGGGAGCTATTTCAGCCAGACCAGCAGGATGCTTGCCCCTCCCCCTACTGCCTAAGCAGCGCAAGGCTCCATGGTCTGTTTGGTCTCCCCGCTTACCAACTAAGAATAAGGATATAGCTCAGCTGGGGCATTTGCCACAGCAAGTACTATGTGGACAGTGGAGTCTCTGGAGCATGGGAGACACTCAAAAACACTCAGGTCATAAATCCAGGCACAGAAAACTATGATTTGGGATTTGCAGAGGTAGACAGAAAGTGGAAGTTGCCAAAGTCATCACAGCCACAGGGTAGACACTATTGACTGACCACCTCCACTGGCCACTGGCAAAGACAGGGAAGAATCCAGCATCACACACAAAGGCCTGAGTGTGGATACAAGATAATGCTTAGCAGTTCTTCACTATTCTGCTCCCAAGTCTGTGGGATTTCACATCTGTAGACCCTGAAGAGAAACCACTCATTCAAAAACACATTAAGTTTCTATACTGTTTCTCCTTCTCCTTCTCCTCCTTCTCCTCCTCCTCCTCCTCCTTCTTCTTCTTTTTAGCTATTGGTTTTTTACAGTTTGGGATTTCCCCCACCATTTTCCTATTTTTTAATTTATTCTCATTTTTTCTTATTTGCTCTGCTTCTTTTTCTAGTTTGTCCTTTCTGCTTACTTTTGTCTAATTCTATTAATTTTCTTTGACTTTTTAATAACAGCTTTTATTTCACTTTTCTGTCCTTATCCTCCATTTCTTTTTCAAATTTTCTTTTATATTCCCATTCCTTTTCCCATCAATCATTAATACCACAATTACTAAGCTTCAATAATTTTTAAATATTTATTTAACTCCACAGTGTGATTGTTGAGTTCTTTTCTATTGTTAATGAAGACACATTTGCTGAATTTAGCAGGTATTTAAAGTATATAAACATTTGGTTTTTCCTTGTGTTGATATTATAATTATAGATCCTTTTTCCAAGGATAAATAGAATACACTATTGTTTCTTACAGTAAGTCAATATCAAGTTTGTCACTGACTCTATTATTGTTGGCCATTTTCTTGGTACTTCCAGGTATAGTTGTTGCTATTAATTTCTTTTCTCTGTCTGCCAATATCTGGGCAGTTTTTTATTGTCATTAATGATGCTGTGGTCCAACCCATGACAACCAGGAGCAGTGTCAATTAGACTGCCTCTTCTTCTCCCAAATTAATGGGTCTTGAGATGGAGGTAAAGGCAGATAGTTGGCCACATGCAGAGTACATCCCTGGTGTTATGCTTGTGTCTGGATAGTCCCCAAAGCCTCATGTGGTCACAGGTGAGGCTTTTTGAAGGCGGCTGGGTATAGGGTGTGTGATGCTATGGTCAAGGTTGTGATGCTCAGATTGGCTCATGGTGAGATGCCAGGGTTAAGCATGTGAGGCTTCCCAACCAGAGGTATATCAGAGACAGAAAGCGGGCTGCTTCACTTACTGTTTGTAGCTTGCTGCTTGCTGCCTTCCACCTGCCATGAGCCGTTTCTCCTCTGTGATGCCCCTTTTGTGCCCCCTTCCTTGGAGCAGCCAACTACAAACTGAAAACTACAAATTGTGAGCCACATAAATCTTTTCTCCTTCAGCTTTGGGTGTTGGGTATTTTGTCTCAGCAATGAATGAAATAAAACAGCTGGAAAGCACACACTAACTGAAGAGATCTCTATATTAACAACAAAGTCTTTCCAATATAATCAACCTGAAAATGTTAACACACACACACACACACACACACACACACACACACGAAACATGAAAAAATAAGACAACATAATGGCTAAAAAAAAAAAAACCTCAGTTTTCCCCAGCTAATATATGGAGCACCAATGAGGGAAAAAAATTCACATAGCTGAATTATTCAAAATGATAAAAGAGATTGAAGTAGCCATCAATAAGGTGCTCAACAAGTTTACGTAAGATACACCAAACAGATACGGTATGTAATAGAGAAAAAGGTCAGTGAGTTTACAGAAGAAATTAATAAAAAGCTGGTTGAGCTAAACGAAGTGAACCAAAGAACAAATGACTTGTTTGGCAAATAAGTAGAGTCCATGAAAAGCTCCCAAATGGAAATCCAGGATATTAAAATTTTTATTGCAAATATGGGCAACAGAAGTGATCTATGTAGCAGCATCAGCACCATAACATAGGGCTGGTGAATGTGACATATGCCCAGAGGTACCTTAAAAATAGCAAGAGAATATAAAATATAGATTCAACCTACTGCATTCTGTTAAGAGAGATCATATAATATTTGTCTTTCTGTGCCTGACTTATGCAGTTATATATTGTTCTCCAATTCTTCCATATTGGTTCAAATGACAATATTTCCTCCTTTTTAAAAACTAGTGTTCTAATTAGTTGGAATAACATTTATATTACATTTTCTCTACCAGTGTTTGACTTCATATTCCTCTATTAAGTTTTTGACTTCATACATTGGTGGTGTGAGTGGTGGTGCAAAGCACTAGATAGTGTGCACATCTCTCAACATTTCATTTTGTTTGGTAAACAATAGTGGGACAGCTAAATCATCTGATAATTCTAATTTTAGTTTTGGGGAGAGTTTCTGTACTGTTTTCAACAATGGATTATTAAGTTACATTTTCACCAAGTGTGGGAAAGTGTTTCTCCACAGCTTCTTGAACAGTTGTTGTATTTCATAATTTCCCCCCCTCTTCCAGTATCTGATTTCTTTTCTATTCTAGAAGCATATTTTTTATTAAAAGTTTAAGGAACTATAATTTCCTTTCTGTATATTCTAATGGTAGAACTGCTGCCCTGACCACGTGACAGCTGACCCACTGTATGGCAGCCAGACTCTCATTTCCTTTCATTTGAGTTCTTTTCAAAGTGAAACAGAGAAGAAAAATGGTTTAAAATGTGTCCTACTAGATGTTATTCTTTCGTTCATTTATTCTTTTGTTCATATTATTCATTTATTGTGGCCACAATAAATGAATAAACCCATGGCCTTTGTGCTAAGTTATCTTCCTAGCCTGTTTTTTTTAAAAAAAATTACTTTGAGACAGGGCATCACTAATTTGCTAAATTGCCCAGCGTGGGCTTGAACTTGTGATCCTTCTGCATCAGCCTCTGAGAGTGCTAGAATTACCTGAATGTGCCACCACACTTGACCTTTAGTAGTTCGTGTTTGTTTGTATTTTTGGTAGTGCTGAGAATCAAACAGGTTCTTATGTGTGTTAGGTAAGTATTCTACCATTGATCTGCACTCCAGCTAACTTCTCACATATTTTATTTTTGTTGTTGTTATTCAAAAAGTATGTATCGTGTGTATATTCTACTCATGTGACAAACAGAGCAAGTCATCTCCTTAGGTGGTGGTAGGGTTCAAGTGAATTCATGAGATAATGCTTTTCTTTAAAAGCTAGTTTATAAACAATGGAGTGTAAGCAGATATCTTAGTGTTATTATTCAAACAAAATTAATCTTAGTTTTCTTTTAGGAATTGAACCCAGAGTGTTCACACTGCTAGTTTCCCAGACCTTTTAGTTCATTTGTTAAATTTTAGAGTTATTCTTATTAGTACATGTGTGCTGCACACAATCCAGGTCTCATGGTGTAGTTCAGGCTATTCTGCTCCTCTGGTCTACACCATCCACTTGTCTGTAGCACACGACAACCTATTTTCTCTCCTCTCACTGCATCCCACCACAGCCTACTACCTCCCCTTGACATAGCAACTGGATGGATTCATTGACAATGTGGCCATGTATGCCATTGCTGACATGTCTCTCTGCCTTCCTCAGAATGATGTCTAAAGCCTGTATAATGTAATGCCAGAGGAACGGGATCCATTGCTTCCCCAACCTCTCTTTGCTTCTTTCCTGCTTTACTCTTTGTTCAGTGCAGCCACTTCCTTTATGGGCTTTCAACTTTCCAAGTATAACTTGGTCTTTGATGTTTTGTTCTGGCTGCATCCTTTTCCTAGAGTGCCATTCCCCACAGTATTCATGAGAATAACTCCCTCATCTTCATGTTTTTGGTCAAATGCTAAGCAGTCAGTGGAGATCTATTCTTCACTTCCTATTCTTATTACTCTAGTCTGTAATGCTGGTCTAGTTTTTCTAGTTTTAGGTCACTCATCAGACTCTTATTGTGCAATGTACTTATTTATCACACCAATTATATTGTTTTACTATCCTGATCCAAAGCAATTTCCATGCAATAGAGATTTTTGTTTTGTCTGCTGAAGTGTCTCAACTCCTGAGAATGATTTACACTATAAATACTTAATAAGCACTCATTCAATGACTGAATGGGTGCACACAATTCCATTTAATGTTGCCAGATTTGATTCTTTCTACTTATTCATTTGATTCATTTAGAATATGATTTACTAATGTTTTGCTTAGGAGTTTTGCATTGTGTTAGTGACTTTGCTATCTTGATATTCTTTTTGTGATGTATTCAGTGATAATTAACATTGAGACTATGAAAGATTTTTAAAAACTGTCAACAACTTTCCACCATTTTCCCACATCAGAAGAAAGACAGTGAAGAAAAAAATCATGGAAATAGGGCTTTTGCTAATAGGTGGGGGGCAAGAATTGGAGGGAGTGAGAGGGCAGGGGGAGGGGATTAGGAAAGAGTGAATATGTGTCATGTACTAAAACTCCCTATCGTCTGTAGTCACTGTGTACTGAATGCACATACTAAAAAAAACTACCATAGTACTGAAATATATATATATATATATATATATATATATATNTATGAACACAAAATGGTAAAAAATAATAGAAAGGATACAAATTTCATTAAATGAAGTAATGGGAATTCCACAACGGTTGTTGTATTTCATATTGTTATTTTTAAGTTAGTTGTTTAGGTTATCAGATATAAACCTAGAAAATTGGTTCAAAAGTTATAAGAAATTAAAAATAGTAAACAATAATCATAATAATAAACAAATCTAAGCATTAACAGCTCCTTTTGATAGCCCAGAAGAAATTACCAGTATAATTATCCAACTATCTTATGTATATATGTGAATATATCTTTTCCCCTCTTTTCTTTCATCCTTTTCTTCATCCCAGTTTTTCCATCCAATTGAACAGATTCTGTTCCTTTCACAGTGGCTATTGTACCTCTCAGATTTACTTTAGTCTTCAAGTTTCTCATGTTAGTGAGACAATGCAATGTTTGCACATGTGGGTCTGATTAATTTCACTTACCATTACAGTCTCTAGTTGCATTCATTTACCTATAAAAGCCTGGAATTTATCTTTCTTATAGCTGAGTAATACTTCATTGTGTAAAAATACCACATCTTTTTAAATCTATTTCTCTGTTGATGGAAATTTGTTTGTTTCCAAAATTTAGCTATGACAAATTGCACTGCTATAAACATGGATGCACATATGTCACTGTGGTATGATGATTTCAGTTCTTTAGGAAAAATATCCAGAAGGGGAATATCTTGCTTGAATAGGGCCTCCAATTCTAGCATCTTGAGGAATGTCTACACTGCTTTCCATAGTGATTGTATCAGTCTGCACTTCTCCCAACAGTGGAGAAGGGTTCTTTTTTCACCACAGCCTCTCCAGCATTTGTTATTGGTTGACTTCTTGATGACAGCCACTCTTTGTGACATAGTATGTAATCTCAGGATGGTTTTAATTTGTGTCTACTGAATGGTCAATGATGTTGAGCAGTTTTTCATATATTTATTTGCCACTTGTATTTCATCATTTATGAAGTATATATTTATCTCAGATGCCCGTTTTTGGATTAGGTCTTTCAATTTTGGAGGCCTGATTTTTAAAAATTCTTTATATGTTCTAGATAGAAGTCTTTTGTCTGAGGGACACTTGACTATTTTCAATTTGTGGTTTTTTTTCACTCTGTAGATAATTTCCTTTGACATGCAAAAACTTTGCAAGAAGATGAAAACTCAACTGTTGATTCTTTGAAATATTTCCTGTACAATTTGTTTTTTTTATGACCTCTTTACTTATCCCTATGTCTTTAAGAATTTGACCCTTCTTCTCCAGAAGGTTTAGTGTTTCAGTTTTAATACTTAAAATTTTTTGATCCATTTTTAATATAGCATTGTTGATGGTGATAGGCATGGGCTTAATTTCTAGCCTTCAGCATATGGAAAGCTAGTTTATTCAGCACCATTTATTAAAGAAAGCATCTTTCTTCCAGTAAAAATGTTTGGCTTCTTTGTCAAAGATAAGGTTGCTAAGTGTGTTTGTATTTGTGTCTACATCCTTTAACCAGTTGTACTGATCCTCAGATCTACTTTTTTACCAGTATCATGCTGATTTTTATCACAGTCAGTAGCTTTACAGCATAATTTCAAATCAGAGATTGTTTTGCCTCCTGCCTTTCCTTTGTTGCCCTGAATTGCTTTTGCTATTCTAGGTCTTCTGATTCCAGATTAATTTTTGGTGTGTCTTCTCTAGATCTAGGAGTTATACTAATGGTATTTCAATCAGGATTGCACTGAATTTGTATAATACTTTATGGGGTCTGTCATTTTCATAATAATTATTCTTCCTATCCAGGAGCAGGAATATCTTTCCATTTTCTGAGATTTCCTTCCATCTCTTTTTTCAGAGTACTATCATTTTCATGGTATAAATCATTTATTTCCTTTCTGAGATTGATTACTAAGTAATTCATTTTTGGGGGTTATATTGTAAAAGACATGATTTCCATAATTTCTCTCCTAGTGCATTCATTGTTTGTGTATAGAAATACAATTGATATTTGAGTACTGACTTTGTATCCTGCTATGCTACAAACATTTGGTTATTAAATCTATAAGTCTCTTAGTGAAGCTTTGGAGGTCTTCTATGTAAAGGATCATGCCATCTACTAATCATGATGATTTCAGTTCCTTCTTTTGAATCATTATTCCTATTATTATTATTATTAGTAGTAGTAGTATTTTAGGAAAGGATCTACAGGGTGTTCAGGTCTCACTACTAGATCAATTCCTAGTGATCTGCCTCTTTACAGCCTCCCAAGAGCTAAGATTACATGTTCACGCTAGCATGCCCAGTCTCAATTGCCATCTCAGTGTACCCCAGGGGTGGGGCCAGCACCGCAGGCCCAGGAATCAAACTCTGGACTCCTGTGCCTGCTGCAGGTGCTTTAATCCGCTGAGCT
>NDGM011027734.1:0-12155 GCA_002564305.1 Octomys mimax
CAAAGATAAGGTGGCTGAGTGTGTTTGTAGTTGCTTCTGCATCTTCTAATCTGTTCCACTGATTCTCAAGTCTACCTTTTTGGCAATGCCATGCTGTTTTTATCATAGTTGCTTTGTAGTATAATTTCAGTTCAGGAATTGTAATGCCTCCTGCCTTATCTTTGTTACCCAGGATTGTCTTTGCTATTCTAGGTCTTTTCTGTTTCCAAACAAATTTTAGGAACAATTTCTCTAGGTCTGTGAGGTATGTCTGTGGTATTTTGATAGGGATTACATTAAATCTGTATAACAATTTTGGGATATAAATATTCTTTTCAGAAAAAGGCTTGTTGATAATTTTGAAAAACAAGAAATATGTACATAAGATCAATTAACAATAAAGACAGCATAAGATTTTAAATCTCCACTGTATCCCTCTTAAATTTTCAGATGGCTCAATGTGGGCTACAAAACAATTAGACTGAAAACTTAAATAAAACTAAGCTTTTCTGATTAATCATTTTATTTCTTAAAGAAACTCATAATTCCAAAAATGTGGCTTTACTAGTAAAAACCAGGTTTAATTTATAATATTATTATTTTAAACAGGTTCTCGATTTTAGAGACAGTATTTTGTCAAAACTAAACTTTTTGGTAAATTAGACTGAACTTTCATGTAATTGAATCTCATTTTTCCTAATATGTTACTATGATACTCAACAAAATAATAAAATTAATTTTAGTTCAAGCAACTATGAACAAATTTCAGCCTCTTACAAAAGTAGTTGATGGAGAGGGGAAAAGTTAGCTTTAGAGATCCCAAATATAAGAGTTTAGAATCGTTAGCTTTGTACAATCTTTTCTTCCAGTATGAAAATTTATCTTCCAAATGAAGAAAAGGAAAGTAGCAATACAAATCTTTAAAGTTAACTTTGCTTTTCTTAGAAGTAATTAGCAGAAAACTGTTAAAAATAAATAAAAGGGAGGAAATGATATACATTCCATTTAACATGTGTTAAAGATGTATAAGATCTTGTTGCAACTTCTGCCTAGATATGTCCTGCAGGATCATGAAGTCATAGGTGGTACTTTTCAGAGCTGGCTGGATCTTGGGCGTGTGATACTGAGATTAAGGTGTGGACTAAGTCAGTCCTCTGATTGCCTATTCTGTGGGTGGCTGAATGGATTTGCTAATGACTGGGAATGGGCACCACCACTGCAGAGGCTTATATCCTGGACAGAAGGAAAGGAAAATGCAGGCTCATTGGCAGCTGCTCTGCCATCAACTGTTTCTCCACTGGGATGTCCCTCTACCACGTTACGCTGCCTTGGTGACAGCTGACCAGGGACTGAAACCTCTACAAACTGTGAATTGAAATAAAACACTGCCCCTTTAACTTCACCTTGGGTCAGGCATTTGGTCTCAGCAGTGAGAAAAGTAACCAAGACTCACCTGCACCAGTCACTGTGCTAGAGGATGATAACATATGAATGAATCAACATAGCCTTGCCCTCCAAGGATCAACTTTCTGCTCCTGTTAAGAAAGTATTTCCTAAAAAAGAAATGATTGACACTTCTGTTTTTCATCCCTGGCTTCACTCCTAAAGTCTGCCTGCTAGCTGGACATTAATTAACAGAACAATGTCTCAACAGTCCTTCAAACTCAGTATATTTAAGCCTCAACATCTTCCCTAACAAAGTCGAACTCACCCTTCACTGCGAATGTTACTTAATGAATGGGCCATACCTTTATTCTTTGTTGGACTCCAGCCTTATGGAGATCTATGCTTATAATCAAACTCCTAGGAATAGGATTTTGAGCCCTGTAAAGAAGCACCAGTCCACGAATTCAGCATTCCTGGCCCAAAGCTAGAAATCTTTGCATTAGCTTAGGCTCTTTACTTTTACGGTCCTCCTATTACACGGAAGTCTCTGCAATTTTACCATATGAATAACTTCACCATCAAACTGCCCTTTTATTAATCGAAGTCCTCATTACCTTAGGGTTGAACAAAGAAAGCATTCAGTGCTTCTTCTAATTTTATCCCCACCCCACCTGGCCCCACACATAGGTCTTTACTATCAGAGGGCTATTTTCCTAAATCATGAAGGCATGGTCATATCTCAGTTTCCTTCTCATAAGCTTCAAAGCTGCCAAATATTGCCAAGCTATTTTAAGTAACATCTGAGATCCCTACAGTTTAGCACAGCTTCACATTTAGAGCCCACTACACTAAAGGCAGCCATGTGGTGCTGGGGATTGAACTCTGGTCCCTGCCCTTGCCTAAGCAGGTGCTTAGTCCTCTGAGCTATCTTGCCAGCCCATAAATACAGTTTAGATATTACTATTTCAAAAACAGTCTCCCCCAGGTACACATGTCAAAAATCCTTTCTTGGCTGCCACCACATCTCCAGGCTACATAGGTTTGAAATCACTTGCTGGGACCCAGAATAATTGGAATTCATGGGAAACTAATCTCAGAGGCAAGAGTCAGATAATAGCAAAGTTTAAAACTAAATAACAGATTCGTGTGTGCAGGAACCTTGAGAAGTGAAAAGGAAAATCAAGTGCAAAGCTTACAAAATTCAATAAAGAAAAAGATACCCAAAGTCTGTAGAAATTTGGTTTAATGCTTCATTGGAGGGCCAGACTACTTCTATAAATCTGCTCATAAGCTTAGACCTCTATAAAGCTAACGCCTGACAGAACATAATATGGCACATTCAAAGCAGGTGATGGCTAGGAAATGTCATTTGCCTAGAAAATAAGAAACTACTTCTCTTAGGTTGACTAACAGATTTGTTTTAAATGTTGTTGGTAACATTTGTTTCATAATGTTCTCTCTTTTGCAGACTTTTCTAACTCTTAAGATTTTTTTTAAATGAAAAAAAATACTGCTATACAAGGAAAAGCTAAAAACAGCATATGCAATTTTATATAACTAGGCTTATCCTAGCATGTCAGGTCACCTTACTCTCTCAGTGAGCAAGCACTAGTTGAACTACCAGAATGTTTCCCTTTATTACAGTCTCATTCCTTGAATGTCCACGTCATCTGTAACCAAGAGCCAATTACCACTGTAGGTCATTAATCATCAGCTTTGCTCAGTGCCAAGAACTACAGTGAAGTCCTTATACCCTTTAACTTCAGTTTCTCTACAGAATGCCACATGAATGAATAGTTGTTCATGGGCAGACTCTTCCCGTGTAGACTGTAATTTAAATGCTCATACATTAAACTTTGTAAAAAAAAAATATTATATATATATATATATATATATATATATATATATATATTTCTCCCAACAAAGTGTGGTATTTCAGTAGTTTGCTACTCTTGAGTTTTAGCACTCAAGGATAAATTCACATACCATAATATTTTATGTGTCAAAACCATACTAGATTATTAGAACTATCCAAACTTTTTACCATTCAAGAACATTTATAGAAATTTTTTTAAAAGGTTAATATATATAAATGCAGATTATAATATGACCCATGAGTTAATACATAAAGCCTATCAACATAAAGTATATTTTTCCAAAATAACTGTAGCTTTCCATGTGGAGGAATATTTTACTTTGAAGAAAACTAAGTGTAGGCAAATTATACTCAAGCTTCTAATTCTTTTATAGAGCCTGAGACATCATATGGCACTGGAAAAATGAATGCTAGATGAAATTAAATGGGCATCAAAGAATGAAAAAAGTTTTTTAACAAAAGGAAAAAAGAAAACAATTTTTATCTACTAAAGGGTAGGAATTGTAGGAAATCAATTTTGACTCACTAATGAAAAATTCCCTGATAATCAGATGTCCTGAGAAAAAAATGCACTATGTTAGCAAAGAGAAAAATTAAAACACTAAGTAGAAGGAAACTAGAGATGAATGAGATAAAACTATTAAAATTCTTTGGTGCAGAAATTTGTGGATATAACCACTATGAAAATCAGTGTGGAGATTCCTCAGAAAACTAGGATTAGAAATTTTATTCTACCTATTCCCCTACTAGGTATTTTTCCATAAGAATTGAAAATATCACACCACAGCGATATATGTGCACACGTGTTTATAGCAGCACAATTTGTAATAGTTAAATCTTGAAAACAACCCAAATGTCCGTCAACTGAGGAACAGATAGAAGATCTTTAGTATTTTTATACAATGAAGTACTACTCAGCTATACGGAAAGATAAACTCAAGACTTTTACAAGCATGTGGTTGCCATAAGGAAACATACTCATAAGTGAAGTAAATCAGACTCGCATATGCAAATATAGTATTGTCTCTGTAGTGTAAGAAACTGAAAAAGTAAATAAGATCTAAAAGGTACAATAGATGTTGTGACATGGAAAGAAACTGATCAACAGGAAAGAACAACTGGGATGGGAGATATATATGTAGATATATATAGAGAGATATATATAGATATGTATTACTATACTATATATAGTATACTATATATACTACTAATGTACTATATTGCTACCAATTTCAATTAGTTCATTGAAAGGAACAGTTAGCACTTATAATGTTTGATCAATTCTGCATGCCTGTATCTGGTAATCTGAGCAACTACTTTAGATAAACTATGCAATATAATAACCATTGTTAATTTCCTATCTTCATATTTTGAAATTAAATATCATTTTCATTGTTTTATTACTTGTTAAAATTTAGAAAAAAGGAAATCTATGAATTTTAAGAAAGTGGATAGCTGAAACTTAATCTTGGATGTAATCGTTAAGTGTCATTTCTTGGGCCAGAGGATAGCTCAATGGACTAAGCTCCTGCTGAGGCAACCACAGGGACCAGGCTTCGATCCCCAGCTTCCTGGTCCCATCCCCAGGTGGAATGAGCTTCCCGCCCAGACCAGGTATGGTGGCACATGCCTATAACACCAGCACTGGGGAGGCTGAAAACAGGAGGATCACTATGTGTCCGAGCTATATAGTGAGACCCTGTACCACATACATACATGCATATATACATACATTTTCTCCATTCTTTGAAATCTTCAACAAAGCATGTTGCGAACAAAATTTGGGGGAGTAAAGGATTTCAGGGGTCACCAAAAAGACAATAGTAATAAAATTATGGAAAAAAATAAATTTAAAAAAAGACAATAGCATGCAGAATGCAAGTACAAATTCAAAGAAAATGGTGATTCAGAACCTTGGAAATCAAAAAAGTTGAAGTTCCTTATAATTCATGAAGATGTTAACATCTGAACACAAAACACTTTTCCTGGTATTTTAGTTAGCCACATAGACACAGAAACTACCTAGGTTCCCATTCATCAATTTAAAATTCTTGAAAACCTTCTATGAGGTAGAAACCCCTCTAGGCTCCAGAGAAAAGTAGACCAGGTGGATTCTTATGGCCAGAGGGGAGGCCTTAGGTGAAAGTACTTGGTGATGGGACCACAGAGCCCAGAAAAAACACAAGGCCTCGGCAGGTGGTGCTCTGAGTGCAGTGCAAAGCCGTGGCAGGTTTTACAGTGAAGGGACCACTTTACCGGACCTAATATTTTAACTGACCTCTGTCCAAGATGTTAAACAAAAATCAAATGGTAGCAAAGGAGAAGCAAGAAGGTCAGTTTACAGACCACTTTGAAGACGACTGGAACCACCGGGGAGAGATTAGTGGCTGTCACCTGGGTGCTCACAGAGGAGGTGACGCACGGTGAAGGAGTCTTCATCTCTTTTGTAGATAAAGGTAACAGGAGTTGTTAATAAACTGTATGTAGGGTGAAGGACAAATGTAAGGCTCAAGGAACATCCTGGACTTTTCATGCAAAGCTTTTGTAAAAGCAAAAATCAATTCTGATTTGGCAAACAGGAGCTTTTTCATACTCTAGGGAACGACAGAAGCCAAAATGTTCCAGTGACAACATCAAAATATCGAAGAATTTTCCAGCTGCTTTAAGTCTGTTTCCTTCTTTATTCTCTATTTTCTCCTGAACAATAAAAAGAAAGCCAAATTTTCTCTAAAATTTTAACTTGCTGAAACTCTTGTATTAACATTTTACTGGGCTTTGAACAGCACAGGGGAACATTCCATGAATGTCTTCATTGAAAAGAAGTAATTTGTTTTTACTTTAATTAACTTTTGAGCAGATTTCCATTATTTGAAGAGAAACCCTGCCTTAATTTGTGAGCCTATAAAATTTACAAATTCCTTTAGATTCAGATTAAGGAGACACTGAAAACGTATTTGTAAGACAGAGTCTGCATAAGTCTTACGGTGGAGAAAAAAAGCAATCAATCAAAATGCTGGAACAGCTCATTAGAGCTACACTGGGCTGGCTAAGGTCACATAAGACATGCTAACCTCTGAGCTTCCTCTCCAATTTGGGAATATGAAGTTAAAATTAGATCACAAGTTTGATGTGAGTCAGTATATTCATGATGACATAAAATCATTTGGTGGAAGTACTCAGACATTACAGATAGTTACAGTATATTCTTCCTAAGCAATAAAGGCGCTCTGTGATCCTAGAAAAAGTGACTGCGGCCAACTTCAGCCTGACAAGGGAAGGACCTGCCTCCTTTTGAAGACGCCCAGCCTGCTTAGCCCTGACTCCATCCAGCTGCTCCAAGAAAGTTGCTGGCAGAATCGTGCAGTCCTGAGCCTCCTCTCCTGCTCCTGGGGGTGGATGAGGCCCTCAGCTTCCCCAGCCTTCAGCCAGTTTCCCCAGCTCCTACTTCACCCTTGTGCTGCAGAAAGAGAGAACCAGCCAGTGCTGAACCTGAGTGATCAGTGCCCTCTTAGTTCTAGTACTTATTACTGTCCTTTTTGCCAGTGTTGCAGAAAATGTTTATATTTACTGGCGGCAGCTCTGGGCATCTAAACTTTTTAAGCTGTCTGTGGAAGTCACAGGCCTTTCTCAAACATCCTGGTTTTAAGTTCATTTGCCTAAGATGTACAAAATTAGCATAGGAGATTAATAACACTGGAATGCAGTTCTATCTACAGTACCCTTAGTGTGGGCATGAGAGTATAGCTCTCAATGATGCCTTCTGGTCACCATGGATACCTATTTTGAATTATAATTTAGATCTCAATTTTCTATCAAATAATCTGGCTCAAAGTAATTATCAGTCACCAGAGGCTTTAAGTGAATTGAGAATTGACAACAATTTTGAGTGTTAGGCATCACAAGGAAGTGGTTCCATGGTCCATTGCCTGGCAAGGTGCACACAGAGCCAGCCTTTACACCCATCCCAGCAATTCATAACCCACAGCCCCAATACAACCTACCACAGAGCTAGCACAAGGTATCTCAGGCCATCATTCTTTTTTTTCTATATTTTTTGAAAAAAGGTGAAATAAAATTTTATAACAAGATGATAGAAAAATGACAGTCTTTAATATATTGCATATTATCTTTAAAATAGTTACTTAGATTACAAGATGTGAACATAAAACTTCTCCAATTGATATTAGTACAAACTTTCCTTTTCTTTGAACCAAGAGACATTGATAGCATAATCAACTTATATTTTTTGTCACCCTTTTCCCTTCCTTCTTTTACCTATTCTCCCATCCTAGTTCCTTTTTCGTTTTTAACAATTTCTTCCAGTTTCACTATATGTATTTTACATTGTAAACCTTATTTACTCTTTCAATTTCTCATGCCAGGGAGACAATATTATGTTCACATGTGAGTCTGATTTTCTTCACCTATGAGTGTGGTCTCAAGTTGCATCTGCTTAACCATAAAAGCCTCATGTTGGGGATAGTGAGACAGCTCAGCAGAGTAAGCGCCTGCTTCAGCAAGTGCAAGAACCAGGGTTCAAGCAACAGAGTCCGAGCGTGGTGGCGCACATCCGTAATCCCAGTGCTGGGGAGGCTGAAAACAGGAGGATCACTATGAGTCTGGGCTGCCTAGTGAGATCGTGTATCAAATACATAAAAAAATGAAATACGTAACCTCTCATGTTCATTTTTCTTTATGGCACATGAATACACCACTGTATAAAATAAAACATCTTTTTTATCCATTACTCGGTTGATGGGCATTTGGGGTGCTTCCACAACTTAGCTATTACAAATTGTGCTGCTCTAAACATGGGTACACATACATGGCAGTGGTATGATGCATTCATTTCTTCTGGGAAGATACCCAGAAGAGGAATAGCCGAGTCAAATAGGACTTCTAATCCTAGCTTTCTGAGGAATCTCCACACTGATTTCCACAGTGGTTGCACCAGTCTACACTCCCACTAAGGGTGAAGAAGAGTTCCTTTTTCCCCACAAGCCCTCTAGCATTTATTATTGGTTGATTTCTTGATGTTAGCCATTCTTTCTGGAATGAGAATGAATCTCAGTTTTGTTTTAATTTGCATCTTTCAAATAAGCAATGATGTTGAACTTTTTTTAATATTTCTTTGTAATTCATTTCTTCATATGAGAACCATGTATTTACCTCAGATGCCTATTTTTGGGTTGTGTTTTTTTGTTGTTTTTTTTTTAATTTGGAGCGGTCTTTTTTTTTTTTTTTTTTCAATTCTTTATATGTTCTAGGTAGAAGTCCTTTGTCAGACCATCATTTTTAACTGATTGTTTCTAACCACATATTCATGCACTAAAGCAATATGTTTTGGAGTAAAAGGTTGCTCGGTGACCGTGACTCCTCCCTGGGGCAGGGCTCAGCACGGCTCAGCGTTCCAGAGGCTGATGGCCAGGAGAAAGCGAGGAGCCTCAACCCGGGGTGGCGCACAGTGTGCTGAGCACTTTGTAATATTTAAATTAAAAAAAAATTGTTTTACTCCTATATATACAATGCATAAGTGGACAAAATGAGGCCCCGTAAAGTCAGCTACTTTCCAGCGTGGTTTCTGCAGCCGCAGCTCTTCAGCGGCTGCCCGCAGCAGAGCCCGACCCGCTCCCAGCCCCTCCAGGCTCCACCGCAGCCAGCCGCGCGCTCCCAATTCTCCTGCACCAAGAAGAGAACGGGCTACCCGTGAGCGAGGCTTCAGAGACTCTGTGTCCGGTACTACTCGCCAAATAGGATTGCAGGGCCGGCCTAAAGCACCCGCTTAGGCAGACACAGGGGCCGTGAGTTCGATCCCCGGGGCGCGCTGAGAAGGCGATCGAGACTGGGCGCGGTGGTGCGTGCCTGTAATCCCAGCTCTTGGGAGGCTGTAAACAGGAGGATCATTACAAGTCCCATCTACGCAGTGAGCGCTCTACACAGGACCCTGCGCTTGCCAGGTGAGTGCTTATTCTACTGCGGTATCTCTCCGGCCTTAATGATACGTTTTAGACATATACAATAATCACATTCACCACCAGGGATTTCTACCTGTACATGATACATTTTGTTTCTTTTTCCCCCAATGTTCCTCACTCCCCTTAAAGTGCCTCTTTGCCACTTTATTTACAAAAACTGTTTCCATTTTCGCTTCTATTCCCTTTTTTATTTCTCTTGTCCTTCCACTCTTTCTCCCTCTCTTTCCCTTGTTCCCCTCTGTAAATGATGTTTGAATCAGCAAAACTTGGAGGAAGAAGAGAAACTCTATGAAGTGAGAACAAATCATCGACGATGTTCACAGTGCAGGTCACCTCTCTTCGGAATTAGCTCCAACCCCGTTCTTCATCTTTTCGTCTGGGGTGGGGAAACAAACGACAAAAGCCAGATCTGTGTTGTCTTATGATGTTGATGCTCAGGTATTAAGTGACTGAGAAGCTCTCATAAAATTGCACACTAGCAACATTTCATGATCTTGACAAGCTGATAATTTTGTTTTCTGCTGATATATTCTCAAGAAAACATTCTATTCTTTGATATATCATTTATCTGCAGCCTTTCATCAAGAAAACGCTTCTATCCCTCCTTATAAGTGCTAATTGAGGGAACATGTTTACTTTGAGAATACTTTTACTCCGAAAGTCAGTCAATGAAACCACATTTATATGGATAAGTGATGAGAGCCAGAAAACAAATGTCGCTGTGGGGACTATTCCTGCATTTCTTTTAACCTGCTAGTGGATATGAATTTCCTCCTTCTTTAAAATGGAACTTGAAAAAAGTTATTCTTTAGGAAATGTGTTTTTGTACTAGTGGTGCAAGAAGCAGCAGAAATATATCACATATAGTTTATTCAAAGTGTACTTCTCCTAAGTGACTTTTATCTCCACTTTGCCTTCAAAAATACAAAAATAGCTGTAAGAAAGTGGATTAAATAGCAGGATGGATTTCATTCCAAGAACTATGAAGAACCATGGAAGGAACGAAAGAAGGAAGGAAGAAGGAAGGAAGCAAGGAAAGAGGGAAGGAAGGAAGATAAAGAGGAAATGGAGACAGGAAGGGAAAGGAGGACGTGGAGAATATGACGAGCTTCAAACATTTCAGGGAAAAGAGAAGACTGGTAATCTGCCTGCAAGATGAAATTATGTGATGTATCCGTTTTGCTTTTTCATAATTTCTGTGTTCCGTGCACTTTCTAATAGTTTCCAAAGCAACCTTTTGCTTTTCCCTTCATATTGGATGTAATTAAGGACATTTTTGTTTCCTTCCCAATGCTATATTATTTGTCTCCGTTAGTGTAGAAGTGTGTTGTGCAATTCTTTCCATGAGGCTAATCATTAGTGACATGTAAGAAATGAAAATCTGTAGCAGTGTTCTGAATATGTGGACATCAGCATGTTGAATACTCAGACTAGAGTTCTCCTTGGCCTACAGCACTGCCTCATCACTTAAAGAGAGGCAGTTACCCAGTACTGAAGCCCACATGTTATCTTTTTTGTTCTCACATAACATCTTATTGTGAAGTTATTAAGCATGTAGCTGCCCTTCTTCTCCTGATGAAGACGAGGTTTCAGGCTGAAGGGTCATATCTTATAGACTATGGTGAATGTCAGAATAAGACATGGGACTTGGACCTAAAGTCAACTATTGTGGTCATTTACATTTAAGCATAGTAACTATGGTTGTTAAAATGCTTTAGTACGAACACAGGTGACAAGTCTAATACCTTTATTCTGATTTTGTTTACATGTGAGTCTACACAATGCTGCTTCAGGAAAATGCACACAGCACCAGTGGCCCACAGAGATTTAGTGGAACAAGAATCCTTTCTTACAGCAGATCTGTTCTGTCTTGCTAATTGCTTGTTTGATTACTATCTTAACACTTTCAGTAAAGCTCTTTTTCCATCTTCTGTGTCTAGAAATGCAAAATGAATAAATTCATTAATATTAATCTGACCAAATTCATATCATTATCAATCCAAAGCCTGTTATATGGTAAAAAGTTTAAATGCAGATTACAAATTATTCATAGTGTACAAAGCATGATTTTGCTCTTCATTGTGTTATTTGTAACTATGGTAATTTTCTTTTGCCTCTTTATAATTCTAACTGTGTTCTTTACTCCAACTTGTATGTATATGTGGTTGTGTATTTTTAGAATCAGCTAGGCATTTCCCTGGCTCATGGGAGGGTTAGTATAATATTTTAACTTTATTTTTCAAATAAACTAGTAGAAAATACTTCGATAATAGTTCTACAAAACGTTAAACATAAGGGGCTGGCTAAATAGGTCAGCAGATTAAAGCCCCTGCAAGCAGGCCCAGGGCCAGGAGTTTGATCCCTGGACCTGCTGTACCGGCCCTGCACTGGGGGCGCACTGAGATGGCAATTGAGACTGGGTGTGGTGGCGCGCGCCTGTAATCCAAGCTCTTCGGAGGCTATTAACAGGCAGATCACTATAAGTCCAATCACTTCTGAACACCCTGCAGACCCTTCCCTAAAATAAAAATAAAAAAAAAAAGTTAAACATAGTCTAACATTACCATATGACCCAACAATTTCATTTCCGGTACACACCCATCAGAAATTAAAATATCAGCACACAATATACACACAATAGTTCTAGTTGGCAAAAGAAGGAAAAAGCTTTGTAGCCATCATTTGATGGAGATAGGCAAAATGTGTGCTTATTCCAAAATAGGCAATGGAAGTGAAGTACTAGGCTGGGGATATAGCTCAGTGGTGTAAGTGCCTGCCTGGCAAGTGCAACGTCCTGAGTTTGATCCCTGGTACACCCCCCAAGAAAGAAAGAAAGAAGAATGAATGAAAAAAAGAAAGAAAGAAAGAAAACATTTGGGCCAGGGAGATGGCTCAGTAAAATAAGCACTTGCCTGGCAAGCGCAAGGGTCTGAGTTCAA
>NDGM011027737.1:0-11912 GCA_002564305.1 Octomys mimax
CTACTTTCTCTTAATTCAATGAGAAGAAAGATTTGTACTAATAGTGTTTGGACAGGACATCACATCTGCAACTTGTACTATGGATAACCACTATGAAGACAGCAATGTGCAATGTATTAATTATTGTAACTGTCCAACTAACCTGTTTTGAAACTGTCTCATTGCTATTTCTTAATAAAATTAATTAAAAACTGGAAAAAAGAAGTAGTCAAATTCATGGCATACTGACATAATAAAATGGTTAAGGGGATTAAAGATATAATTTCTATCACGCTTTTGGAAGACAGCACTTACTTTATAAATGATGCACTTTTACCTTAAAAAAAAAAATGATGCACTTTTACCTATTTTGTCTAGTCATATCTGGTAATCTAAGCAACCACAATGAATGGAAAACTATACATTATAACAACCAGTGTTCAATAAGTACCTTGTTGGGGGACCGGGGAGATAGCTCAGTAGAATAAGCGCTTACCTGGCAAGCGCAAGAGCCTGAGTTCAATCCCAGGTTCTGCAAAAAACCAAAACAAAACAAAACAACAACAACAAAAACCTTGTTGGGGGAAAGGAAAAAAAAAGATGACAGCTAATTGCTATTTTACTTCTTTATGTTTTTGTATCTTTTTGAATGGAGAAATTGACCAAATTTCAAGAAGCATTCCTTTTAACAGAAAAAGTGAACATGACATTGTACCACTGTTTGAAAAGTAGAAAATTAGAGGTCCTTTGAACATCTATCAATAACATGGATTAAATATATGCATGGTATGTATGCATTCCATATAATTTAATAGGCAGCTGTTAAAAAAGAATTACTTTATTTCTGCAATGTTGCTACATGAAGTTTATATAACTATGACCCAATTAAAAATACTATGCATAGGGGCCGGGGAGATGGCTCAGTGGAATAAGCACTTCCCTGGCAAGGGCAAAGGCCTGAGTTCATTCCCTGGTTCTGCAAAAAAAGAAAAAAAAAACCTCTGCGTATTTCTCCATTGCTTAGCAAAAGGTGTGTGTGTGTGTGTAGATGCAGATGTGTGTGCATTAATTCATATGTGTGATGAGAGGAGTGCTGGTGAAGGAGAAGGAGGAAAACACATTAACGCCGGAGAGAGTACAGTGAGTTCTCAGAATATAAGGTAGGACCATATTTAAATGCAAATTTAAAACTATACATCTAAGCTAGACTTATATTATGTAGCTATTTCTCATCCCCCTTTCACATAATAATATTCACAAGCAGTAGGGATAAAACAGAAAGACAATCTCCATTAAAGGACCTTTAAAGATTATTTCTGAGAAAACGAGGACCAAGTCATTCTTGAAAGCTCAAAGTGTGAAGAGCCACAGTGCAGTTTTAAAAAGTCTTGACTCTGAACTGTGTGGCTGCAGGTATGTGCAGGTCCTGCAAGCTGGGGGCGAGTAGAGGAGTTTGTGCTGATTCTCTTTGTAGAAGCTACAAGCAACAATGAGAAATAAGGGGATAGGGAAGAAAGGCTATGACAGGTATTCCTTTCAAAACTCAATAAACTGAGCTCCTTCCTGCACCTTCCAGGTTTTGAAGGCTTCCTCCAACCATATCAGGTCTGGCTCCATGTGAGTGATTTTGATGGAGGATTCAGAACCCCATTCAGTCATAAGAGGCACAGATGTTTTTCCTATGACATTGAAAATGGAAGATTTTTATATAAATATATTATCATGTCAGTCCTAAATAATGTTGTTTTCTCTCAAAAACAGTATTGCACACTTTTTAAAGGGCTAGGCTGGAAAAGTGAAGCTCTATAGTCTGAAAAATTCAGTTGGGTCATGGGCAAAGATGTACTCAACAGCCCGGAAGGCAAGTGGGTTAGCCAGCGTGCCTAGAGGGCCAGATGTAGTCTGCAGGATCCTTCAGACAACACAGGCCACCAGGGGAAAGTCTTTCCTCTTCAAATTATTTCTTTTATTTTGTTTTCCTGAACATTAGAGTCACAAAAGCTTCTCTACATTCCTTCAAAGCTTGAACAGGTTTCAAGTTATTTACCAGCATTTAAAATAGAAAAAGGACTGGGATCTCTTCCCTTCTAAAGCTACACTCCTCTCCACAAAAACAACACATGTTTGGCTTTTTCACCTTGTGCTTTTAAGAAAGAATTTTAATGGGATGGGGCTCCTGGAGGTGTACAAACTTAGGAAGGAGGAGCACAGTAGTAAATTATATCTTACAAAGAGTTTGAGCCCATGAGCCACTGCTAGCAATGTTAAGTTTATAAACAAAATCTGTTGGGTTTTTTTGTTTGTTTCTTTTTAAAAAAATTTCTTCTTGAAAGGACCACAGAAAATGACGAATCACTCCCCATATCTGTCATACAAGAATCAGGAACTTGTCAATGACTACAAACAGCAGAGCCTTGATAACTAGTCAAAGACAAACTTGTTTCGTCCAGTATCTTTTTTCTTTCTGGAAGTATTTTTCCTCCAGTTAATGTAAGTTATGAGATTGTGCTGGAGAGCTCAATAAAATGACACTCAAGAACATGAGCTGGCCTTTTTTAATGCTGAAAACCATGGTAAGTGGATATATACAGCTTGTCCCCAAAAGCATGAGGGTGCTGGAACATCTGGTAACCCCTGGTCATACCATAACCCCATCACTGCACTGGGGCAGCCGTTGGATCTTGCCTATGTTTTCTCCCCACTGTGAATGCTCCCTTCTCCCATCTCTATGCTCTTGAGTTTTTTACTGTTAAACCTATCCCCTTGGGTTTCTGCTCAGAGCTGTCACTTAGGTATGAGGCCCTCAGTGAATCAGTGCTAGTTGTCAACAGCCTGGGCGATATCCAAAAGATCTACTTCCAGAGGATGGGGGAAGGTTCTGCCTATTTTGAGTATGTTTTCCCTCCCGTGGATAAGTGGATAAAATGTTAGCACTGTGTTGTGCACTCTTGGGATACAAGTCTAAAGAATTCTGTAATATTTAAAATATGTGATTAAATGAATTAACTAACTTTTGGTTCTTTCTCTTAAAAGTAAACAATATAGTTCTATACCTCAGGCATCATAGTGAGAAAATTAAGCTTTTTGACTCAGAAACAAATACAGAAACAAGCTGTGACTCATTTCTACCATCTTTCCATTGCAGAAACTTCTAGAAGCCTGGCCTGCACAGCGGGGATCCACATTTGCTGCAGCCCTACAGGCAAAAGATTCTGATTAATCGGAAGAGTGTGTACATAGAGACAGGACAAATGAGGGAGAGAAAAGTTAACAATAACAATAACAAAAATTTCATAAATTAATGATTCAGGATGCATGCTGAATACAAAAGTGGGAGCAAAGCCAGGCTACAGTTCAGAGCCTGCATCTAAAGGTATTTTGTATAATATACTTATCCACTCAATGCCAAAGCAGCTATTAGAGGAAACGATAAAGTCTCCTCCCCTTGAAAATCTGAGCCCTGGTTTGGAATTTTTATGACATTTTTTTCTTAAAAAGCAAAAAGGTCTCAACACCCTCTCCTAGCTTCAAAATATCACTGTGGTGGTGGCTTGTGGTTAATATATGGTCTCATTTATATGTGTTGTTTGTGGTAATCTCAACAGTCATATAATGTATTCTTTGTGAAAGAACTGCAGCTCCAGCAGGCAAATAAATATGCTCCCTTTATCCCCCATCTATAAGATTATGTAGGTTACTGTGATCCACTTTGGTCACTTCAAGGTGGCTCCATGTCACCAGTGCTATGTGCATGTGTGTGTGTGTGTGTGCACATGCGTGTGGAAAACTAGCACATTACCAGGGTCACCAGCTAAAAAAATACAGTGAGATTCCTGACTGGGAAGTAGCATATGATGTGATGTAAATACATGTGTAAAAACTACAGGCCATTTGTTTTTTGTTTTATGCAGCAAGTGGGTTCCTGAAAGTCAACAGTTTCTTTTCATTTCTGTAGATGGAATCATTTACAATTCACATCAGGAACTCACTACTTAATGAAATCTGATTGTGACTGCATTTGTAAAGTAAAGAATGCTTTCACAATTAAAATAAAATCTTTTTTGTTTGATCAATTTTATACATTCAGACTTGATTTTCCTGGACTTTCTTACTGCAGGGGAGATTCGGAGTATTATTACCAGTTGGTATGTACTGTTTTATTTTAATGCCATTTCTTCCTTTTCAGCCAAAAAAAAAAAAAAAACAAACCCTGAAGTATTTCTGCAAGTCAAGTTCATACCCTTCATAACATGAAAGGACAAAACTTGCACCGCAGCTTTACGTAGTTTAGTGTGGCCTATGGCATGCGAGGCATCCAGAGTTGCAGACACCAGCAAACTGCTCAGAAAAAACCTGGAGGCCATGTCCCACGCCCATGCAGCAGCGTTTCCAAGCCAGCTTCATAGCTACAACGAGATCAAGCTGCTCTTCTAAAACAAAACCTCGCTCCGCATATCCAAGTTAGCCAGGGCAAATTATTCAAGCTGACTGATCTAGCTCAGCCTGCTGTCCTTCTGACAGTGGCTGCAGTCACTCAGGACAGGGCTCATGTGCCTTCCCCCTGGGCCTTCTATGACCCACTGGCACATACAGGCAGGAGTGCCAGCGCCAGTGGGCACATCCATCTCAATCTGCCATTTCAAAGCAGCTGCCTGCAGGCTGTGTCTGCACTCTGCTACCAGAATGCAATGGGGCAGAAAAATTAAAACACAAGGGAGCTGGGGCAGGGGGTTGGACAGAAACTTAAAGACAGTATCTTGGAAGCATATGTTTTAGAATCATGGCAGCCAGTTCTCTGTCAAGAAAATATTGGCCATGTTGCTGGTCCAATATCATGTAGCCACAGATGGTTTCTGCCTCTCTCTCCTAGGTTCCTGTTCCTCCACTAGCAAGAAACAAAGAAAAAGGTTCTTTGTGGTATAGCTATTCTGCCACCTAGTGTTATACGTAAAAACAAATAATAACATCTTTTACAAACACGCTGTGTGAGAAGAGTAAAAGGAGAGCCATGAACTTTGCTAACTTCAATTTCTTTTTTTCTAAAAAGGAAGATCTTTCATTTATACTGGCAGCCTGGCAAAGCACTGCCAACAATTACAACAGCCTTTCTCATTTGAGTGGAAAGCCAGAGAGCATTAGGCCTGAAGTTAGGATATGAATGAGAAAAGAATAAAACCCTCAAAAGCAATTTTAATGACTTTTAAAAGGCCTATTCCTTTTATGTTAGGAAAATATGAAGGCACAATACAAATTTAGCAGTGAAAACAGCTGGAACTGGACAGGCAAAGTGTAGCCACTGGAGTTGCTGACCTGGTGAAAAAGAAAAAAGTAAAAAGAGAACAAGGATCCCTCGTGCATCAGGAAGTAATGAAGTGAACTTCAGGGCTGGGCACAAGTGTGGGTTTCAGTCCTAGGAGCTTTCTAGCTTTGCGAGTAAGGCATACAGCATCCTGAACTCTGGTTTTGCCTTTTGGAAAACACTATACTTATATCCATTCTTTCTACTTTCATAAAACTGTTCCAAGAATCAACTGGAAATGCATGTAAAGGCATTAAAGCACTGTGCAACACCATGAAGACCGTTTCCCCTGTGTATTAATCCTTTCTTTGGTTTATGCCGTCACCAACCTGTATGTGGTCCTCTGTGAAAGGGCTCACTCAACTTAGAATGCCAGTTCTCAACCTCAGAGAAGGGCTCTTAGGGGTAAAGAAGGACTCAATATGAAAATCTGCAAGGACGTCACACAGCACATGAAAAAAATCTTCTACTAGACTAATAAAGAATTAGCATTACAGTTTAAAATTAGGTTATTCCAAAAGGCTCTCCTTAAAATTATGTTTCACTGAGAATAAAATATCCTGACTGGCAGTTTCTACTGAAATTGTTATATATTGCATTGTCATGCAATGTCTTAAAATTACAGGGATTGAGAACTAAATTTCCTTCTTATGGGCAGAGCTTACACTGTGATAACAAACCAAGAATTAGACAACGTAGAACTTGTCATTTCTGTTCCCACACTAACTAGCAGCTTAACTTCAGGCAAGCTGTTTAACTGCTCTCAAGTTCAGTTTTTCAATGTGTAAAAAAGTAAGAGGTAAACTGAACAGCCAGTGGCTTCCAGCTCTATGATAAAAAGTTGTTCGGCTTTTAATAGTGAGATTCAAGGCTCATCACAGTTCAGCTCCAATGTAATTCTTTAGAAAAGCTCTAAGAGTTGTAGGATAGAAAAGACAGCCTTAGGAGAGATGGTCATGTGGAGTGGGTATGTATGTGTCCTATAGGGCTTCTCAGAGACCACTGCGAGCTCCAGCAGGCTTCAGGAAAATGCTTACCCAACCACCCACCTAGGCTTTCCAAACGGTAAAGAATGATTCCTATTTAGCTCTGAAAACCCCTTTTGCTCTTTTTAGTAATATTTTTAATAATGCCAAGAAAAGAATGATATTTATCCAGATTTCCTTCCTGTCCACAAGTGTGAATACTGCTTGGGAGTATAATTAAAAACAGCCTAGCATTTCCATGCTGAGACGGTCAGACCGAAGTTATGTTATAGAGGGATTAAACTTGGAACATGATTGCCAGTAAAGGATGCAACTCATGCCAAGGTGTGGGGGTGGGGCGGGGGGAGCTGTTGACTTATGTTCCAGAAATCACAACTACATTAGGTTCCCTATTTTAAATCTCCCAGGTTTGCTTTTCTTTAGGCTAATCCCAGTACTCTGTATTTTAAAAATGCTCACCTTCTGTTTGTACACATCCTGGTAAATGTGGCCCCTTTCTTTTCCCTCACCTACTACAACTTCTACTTTCTAAGTCACAGGAGTTTTTCCCCAAGTCTTTCCAATAATCTGCTGGAAGCTATGGAGACAGATGTAATCAGGGTTCTCATCAATCTTTCTCCACTGGCCTAATAGAGCCAGGAGGCTAAAGGGAACAGTGCTGGATTCTTTTGTCTCCTTTGAGATGCACCACAGCATCAGGAGGGCCCCTGATAAGCTCTGGGAGCTAATGTTTTCTAATGCAAAGTTCAGGGGTTTTACATTTGCCTCACACCAAATACACATGAAACTTTAAATTCCACAGAGCTTTTTCAAAGGAGGAGCCTTGCTTCTCCTTACTTTATAATACTCCTGAAGGCTTGTTGTATCTCATTCATTCTGGCTCATTTCCAGAGCAGCTGACAAGATTGAAAATAAGCACACTGCTGTCCCCCTCCTTCGATACCCACAGCACCTTCCCAACGTCCTGCAAGCCAAGCCTCCTCACACAGACACTCTTGAGAGTCATATGTGCTCCCTGAACACTGCCTCAGTCTCACTGCTCAGAGTTCAACACTAATCTGAAAATAGTCCTAGTTTGAGATATCAAATGTAAGTCATCCTTGGCCTGGCTTTATGTGAATTAGAGCCCTATTCATTATGAGGGAGCATGTGCTTACCTTTTAGTAATATGTGATTAAGGTCATAAGTTTCCTTGGAGACATACTTACCTCATCTCTCTTCCACCTCAGTGTCTATTGCATTTATGACATGCAACATAAAATGAGATCTAGGTTAAGTATCGCTATACATTTTGAATGAAATATCTGAGGCAGGCAGATGTCTTCCTACTTTTTTTTTTTTTTTGTATTTTGTGCAGGGTCTCACTATACAGCTCCAACCCCTAGTGATCCTCCTGTTTTCAGCCTCCTCAGCACTGGGATTACAAGTGTGCGCCACCATGCCCAGACTCCATCGCTCAGCGAGCCCAGGATCAAGGCCATCACGGCTTGTGGTCCTCTCCCTACTCTTCTTCTGATGAAGAGCTGATTTGGGAAGAGGATGTATAAGGCACCATATATCTATAGATCACACCAATAGAAAAAAATGTAAATGACGGGCTCTAAGCAGGAAACCAAGGTTCCTGCATAATGTACCACCATAATCTGATTAACTACAGCTGTAAGCCTTCTTGACTCAGAACTGAACAGCAGCTCCAGTTCAATAAATTGGTAAGGGAAGACAGACATTCAGCAATATGAACTGCTGTCTTTTTCTTTTTTCCACATATCCTGCAGCCAAGAGCTCTATCACTCGCTATAGTCCCAGCCCCCCAAACTACTGACTTTGAACTGCAGTACTAGCTACCCCAGTTTGCTAGACCCCAGTCTGGCCAGGCCTCTAGACATGAATGCAAGTGAGATGGTTGACTACTAGGGCCAGGACTGGGTTTGACTGGCCTGGAGGGGTTGGAGGCAATAGTGAGGACACAGGTCACGGTTTTGTCTAGGTGGTTTTGCCTGGGTGTCAATCAACGTATCTCGCCATTTTATGTTAGGATATTCTCTAACTCTTCCATCTATGGAAAAGATCATGAGCCTTTCATTCATTCCTATTCATCTCCTCAAATGTTAGGAGATTATTTTCTTTGTGGAGTGTACCGATTAATTGCCAAGGCAACACCTGTGCATCCCCCTTTTTTTTTTTTTTTGCTATGGGAAACATTCTAGGAAATCCATGTACAAGACTTCACAAAAATCACCCACCCAGTGGCTTGGAATGCAGTGTGACCAAAGGCATTTCCAGAGAGCTCACAGGGCACAATGGCCATGCTTGGGTGGATTTACTGGGTGGATTAGACAAACCAACCGCAACCTTTCCATCTTTTGTTTCGATTCCTTCCAGTAGATTGGCCTTGTTACCAATACTGATGCCAAGACTAGCAATTGCTTGTGACAAAGAATTGTTGTTAACCCCTACCCCCTGCTTCATTCACCCTAATTATTCTCTAACAATACAATGGCTTCAAAAAGCCTCCTACTGTCCAGCAGACACCATGGGCTAGAGGAATCACTGAGCACAGTATCCTATCAATAAAAGACAATACTCAGGCAGCTTCTGTGTGTATTTGCTCCGTCTTCTCTGAGACAATGGGAGGGAGAGCTCAGGGGAATAAAAAGGAAGTCCTGCCCTAAAGATCTTTTGTTTGTCTGCCAGCGCTGAATCTGTTCCAAGTTCTTGGGCGTATCCTTCACCACTCCCAAATACAGGAAAAAGCCTCAATTTCCTAGGAAATGCAGCTTCTATGTTTTTGATGAATTCTTATTGTACCCAAATGAGACTTCAGTGAGGATTCTAGTTAAGCTTTGTTTTTCCTCCTGAGGTTAACTATCTTAGTATATGGGAGGGAGATATAAGCTGCTGTACTAATTCACAGTAGCAACCCTAACCTAAATGCTGCTTTCCAGAACATTTTAGATGACAGCACAGAGCCCATCAATATATCAGTGTTGTTGTTGTTGTTGTTTAAACAGATAATACGGGTTGACAAAGTAATTGAAAAGTAATAGATTGGAAGCATACTGTTGTGAAAGACCTGTTTAATGAGACTAAGATTGATACAATAATCCTGAAAGCTTCGAAATAGAAGAGATATAAAAATAACAGAAAATTAAATGAGGCTGCCTCTGTTAGTTACAAATCAATTATAATTAGATGGAGATGCACCCATGGTGATGAAATACCAACAGAAATAAAAGGTCAGTTCTTTCCAGTAGGCAGTGTTGCCAGTCTCATGTTTTAAGAAGATTAGACTAACACAATAACCTAAATCTCAAAGATATGCCAGCAGAAAGAGGAATCATTAGAGTCTATTTGAGTCATCAAGTAACATGTGTTCATATGCAAAACGAACATGGGAGCCAGAATGCATATAGAGTGTCAATTACTATACAGCAATTGAAACAATAAAAGCCAAGACTCTAAACCATAACCACAGCAGAACTATAAATAAGTGAACAAAGGGAACTGAATTCCTCAAGGAAGGAAAGGCTGGATCTCAAAAATCAGTGAGTTCTGAACCTCAGAAAATACAAAAACACCACCAGGCATGACAATTTAATAAAGATGTTATGCAATAATTTTACAAGTTGGATGACTTAACCCAAAAAGACAACCAATTAAAAAAATGAAATGAGAAACAGAAAGTTATTGTCATGCCTTTATGAAGGAAGCTTACAATGAAGAGAAGGTGAAGAATGCTTTACAGAAAGAAAAGGCTGGGCATGGTATACACACCTGTAGGTCCAGCACTCTGGAAGCGCAGGCAGGAGCATGGCAAGTTCAAACCCTGCCAGGTCAAGCTGGTGAGATCCTTTCTCAAAATAAGAACTAAAAGAGATCTGAGTTGTAGCACAATTCAAAGACCCTGAATTCAATTCTCAGTACTAAAAGAAAGAAGAAGAAAAAAGGAAGGATGGAAGGAAGGCTTTCCATTTATCAAAACTTGCAAAGTTAAAGAATTTCAATATCTTGCTATTTGCTTCTCAATAAAATTATGAAAAAAAGAAGAATTTCAATATCTTGAAGAATTGCTCAGGCTGGGGGGATAGCTCGGTGGTCTAAGCTCCTGCCTAGCAAGTACAAAGACCTGAGTTTGATCCCCAGTACTGCATGTCATGCTGTGCCCCGGAACTGGGAATGGTGGCACATGCCTTTAATCCCAGTGCTAGGGAGGCTGAGACAGGAGGATCACTATGAGTCCCAGCTGCATAGCAAGACCCTGTATCAAATAAAGAGAAAAAAATTGCCCTACCTAGAAAACAGCCATGATAAGTTCAAGTGAGTTTGGGACATAAAAACTTATAACACTAAAACATTGGTACCAAAAGAAATGTCATTGATTATCACACTTGAATCGAAGCAGAATGCTATGAAGGCAACAAGTGCTGATTTGCTTTTAAAATTTGGATGGAAAAAGTTATAGCTTTGAGATGTAAATTAATTCTGAAGAGCATATTTTAAATTAGTAATAATAACAATAATATATAAAGCAATACTACTTATGGTGTGATCATTAGTATAGAAGAGACCTTACTAGTTTTATTATTGTGTAAAATGCCAAGAGAAGATTGCATCTCATAACTAAGAGGCTCTACCACTGACTTGCGGGGTGACCTTAAGCAAGCTGCTAATGCCTTTGACCTACAGCTTATATAATAATACACTAATAATAATAATATCTTTCTCATGTGTTTGTCATGAGAATTCTTCATAAGAGATAATGCATGAAAAATACTCATCATGGTCTTTAGGAACTAGGAAGGGATCAGTAAATCGTAGCTATCATTATTGTTAATCCTAGCAGTTAACACAATTTCTAATACTTGGCAGATACTCAAAAAATAGTATGCAATGAAACAATGCTAGATCTCAATGTTTATGTATTTTACCTTTCTCTAGTTAAACATCAGAGGAAACTAAAGAATTTAAGCTGAGGAGACAAAAAGGTACCAAACTCTGTTATTTATTTAGTCAAGAAATATTTATTTATTTATTTATTTATTTATTTATTGGTGGAACCGGGGATTGAACTCAGGTCCTTGTGCTTGCCAGGGAAGTGCTTATGCTGCTGAGCCATCTCCCCGGGCCCAAGAAATATATATTGAGCACTTGAAATATTTATTCAAGCCCTATTGAGAAATAGGGCTTCCTACCTTCCATGGGGTTACAACACAGCAGGAGCAAACAAGATGGGCTAGTATCTTCTGTTTCCAGGCAATCTGTGGCCTGTGCCATCTGAGTAGAGACCATCCAGGAGCCCAGAGGTCGCTGACCACCTCTAGCACCTTTGGGTAGAATGGCTATGGAGGGCATCCTGAAGGGCAATGGGAAGCCTGACAAGCGAAGATGAGAACAGAGTTCATTCTGGGCAAGCAGAAATTCTGAGACAGGCGTGAAGTGAAGAAATGACAGACTTCAAGGAAGACTGACTAGTCCAGGTTGGCTGGAGGGCAGGAGAGATGGGTTTAAAAAGGGCAGTGTGGACTGGCCCAGAAGGCTTCAGATGCCAAGGCACAGGTGGCAGAAATGAGAGAAGCTTCAGGGCCAAAGCATGGCCGGGCTGAGACCAACTGATCTAACAGCTGTGTGCAGGGTGGGCAAGCACGGGG
>NDGM011027752.1:0-11521 GCA_002564305.1 Octomys mimax
GAACCCTGGCTCCTGCGCTTACCTAAGCAAGCGCTTAGTCTGCTGAGCTATACTGCCGGCCCTAAGAACTGCTTTCTGGTTCAGAGTCCTAGCTCCTATTAGATATCTTCCCATGTTTGCTTTTATGGCATTATTTCCAAGGCTTTATTTTTATTTATTTATTTATTGTTTTAATTTTAGGGAAGGGTCTACAGGGTGTTCAGGGTCTTACTACTAAATCAGACTCATATTGCTCTGCCTGCTTACAGCTTCCTGAGTGCTGGGATTGCAGGCCTGCACTACCATGCCCAGTCTCAGTTGCCTTCTCAGTGCGCCCCAGGGGCTGGGCTGGCATGGCAGGCCTGGGGATTAAACCCTTGGCCCCTGTGCCTGCTTTAAGGCACTTTAATCTGCTGAGCTATTTGGCAAGCCCTTAAAAAAATTTAAAAGAAAATAAAAAATATTTTTTAAAAAGCTTATAAACAGTACAGAATTTTGCTAAACAAAATGATAGGAATGCAGCAATGATTATTATGTTCATACTGTTGTCTTCAAATTAGCTGTTCAGATTAAAAGATTATGCATGCAAAATTGGTCAAAGCAATTAAAAAGAAGAAAAAAGCTAAATATTAACTGTTTCTTTCAATAGAGCAATAGAAATCAGCAGTGTAATTATCCAAGCTACCCTATGTATATGCAAATATATTTTTTCTCTTCTTTCTTTTCTCCTTTCTCTCATCCCAGTTGTTCCCTCCCTTTGAGCAATTTCTTTCCCTTCACAGTACCTATTGTACCTTTTGAATTTTATTTATTCTTTTGGGTTCTTGTACTAGGGAGACAATGCAGTGTTTACACATGGAGTCTAGTTTTATCCATTTACCTAAAAAGTCTTGAATTACCTCACAGCATTTTTAAGCAAATATAATTGTCTATTTTAATCATAGCTTTTTGCTTACATTTACATGATCATATTATAGACCTTTTTTAGCATTTGCCAGTATCCTTAGTCTTAGCCAAATCTTTTTTTTTTTTTTTGGGGGGGGGAGGTACCGGGGATCAAACTCAGGACCTTGTGCTTGATCTGACTTTACCAAAAGTCATAGGTTCTTTTTAGATTTTTTGGCATTATATGCGTTCCTGATTATCTGATTACTCCTGTGGAGGGAAGGTGGGGGCAGACATGTCTAACAGAGTGTAAAAGTAAGTACTTTGCAAGTTTATGCTGTGATGTAACTCAATTTGCTCAATGTTCATCTGTTTACTTAATGGATATTTGGTTGACTACATACTTTGTTTTCATCCAATGCTATCCAAAATATTGGGCCATATCCAAGAGTATGCATATAGTTTACTATGTACAATATACTCTGATGTTTTCTGTTCTATTCTTTTTCTTTTTAATCCATACTACATGAAACAACTTTGAAATACACTGCTCTGATCATTATCAAAAACACAAACTGAAGCAGGTACGGAATTGGCCCCACTCTCTGGAACTCATAAATGAATATAGATGAGTATTGTCCCACTTATAAAGTGGCGTGGGTAGGAGTTACCATGGATATATAATTTGTGCAATGTTACACAGCTTGTATTAACATAGTCTTTTATGTCATTCAGCTTCATTTGCTTGCTTAGTTGCAGAATGTCATGGTTCCATTTGGAGAAGCCAATGAGTACTCTTGTGAATAGGAAAATGAACTGAAGGAAATTACTTAACTTTCTATGTTGATTCAGATCCCATTTTATCTTACCCCCTAGTTAGAGGACATCAGTAATGATTCTGTCTCTGCAACTCATTCCTAAATAAAATTAATTGGAAACTAGATAGCTCCCTAATAACCATGCTTGTTTTTGCACAATAGAAGGAGAAAAGGATTAAATTCTTTGTTCTAATTAATAGGAATGAAAATAGAATTGCAGTCCCGTGGCATGGCAAAATGAGAGAAAATAAGGCTTGTAAGTAATTTTCATGGTTATTTAGGAATAATTGTTTCATTATTGAGTTAATAGTTTTTACAAACAACTTCCATTTCCATATCATATTTTTGCAATTACTTTTTGTTGAGATTGTCTAGGCAGAGGATGACGAGAAGTTGTTTTAAATCCATCACTTGTCTAAAATATGAGCTCAAAAATAGTTAGTGGAAGGAAATGTACAGGAAAACAATGAGGTATAAGACAGGAATAAGGGGTCAAATTGAAATAAGACAACAACAATTGATTAATAAGACAACAAAATTCATTCACCAGCTTGTTTCAAAGGAGACTCTTATTATTCTGGAAAGAAATTAGACATCAGATCCCTCATAGGCCCCAGGCTTTGACATGTGTTTTATAATGACAGTTAATTAGATACTGTCTGCAGCAATCATAGGCTGTCATTTCTAATACATTTCTGGGAAGCTGAAGGACAGGAGAAGTCACCCCCACCCCTTTCCCCCCTCCCCATAACTAAAATCAGTTACCAAAATTAACTATGAATATATGAAGTACGAGTTCAACAATTATACAGCCATTCTGCAAATCTGTGTCTTCTGTTTAATATGTGTCATACATCCCAGGCTGGGCTGGGCAGGCATTTTGCAGACAAAGTTGTTACTATAGTCTTGATAGTTAGAGACATCCCACACAGCAGACTTCAACACCTGATGTCACAGAAGATATTTCTTCTCCTTGCAGCATATGCATTAAACACAAAGCATGTTTCACACTGTCCAATATCAACCAGCCCCCTTTTCTAAAATGGAACTTACAAAATGTTAATTAAGGTTATTTCTTCTTACGTTTATAACAACTTTAAATGTAGATAACTCCTGCTGTAGTGTTTAACCTAATAATATCCTCACCTTTTGCGAATATTATCATAAATAACAGTGAAGTGTAATTTTAAAGAAACTAAGCCATGAGATAGAAACCCTAGCTGTGTCAGCTTGAAAATCAGATTGTCACAATGTTAAACATTTGTAGAAATTATTTATTCCAATGTCTTTATTGTACAGAGACGTTTGCATCTCAGAATGCTAAAGAATGTACAGTTATATTTTTTGGCAGACCTAAATTGGAACTCCGTTCTTATGAACCATTGCTGTTTCCCCGGAAGGCCACCGCATACTGACTTGTTACCTAAGTGACTTTGGGCACATCACTGGATATTCCTAAACTCAATTATCCTGATCTGTAAAGTGGGTATAAGATGATACAAGCCTCAAAGTTTCAGTGAGCATAAATGGGGAACATAAATGTCATGAAACTTTATAGGATGCCAAGCAATTCTGTGTTGTCATTTGATTTTTTTCCCCCCACTTTCATCATTTTCCACTGTGTTCTCAGAGCTCAAGGGCTCTCAGTCTCTTGTTGGCTGAAAAACATACTTCCTTCAGATTTTCCATTACATTTCTGTTTTATACTGAGTCATAACCCATCAAGGCATGTGCAGAAATACAAGATTTTTTAATTCAGCTATCATAATGGATGTCCATTTCCAAATACAATAAAGAAATTGCCTGTAGAGTGTGAAATCAAACCCAGGGTCTTATAGATAATCACTCTATGACTGAGTTCTACCCTCAGCTCTAAAACATTATTTTAATAGTAGTACACGCCTGTTCCTCTGCCCCACTTCCACCGTTTTGTCAATCCCTCTTGAGGAAAAAGGCCTAATACAGCATATTTGGAGCAGTTCTTCTTAATCTGTATATTTACTAGGTTTTTCCATTTTGAATGCCTATATAATTGTGGAGAGCAGCCAAGTATTAGAATAATTGCCTAAAAGTTTCTGCTTACAAGAGCAGATCATACCCCAAAATATGCCACCTTCCATAGATGCTAAAATCTCTGGATACATCTGTATCGAGTCTAATTAATTTTTATATTTTAGAATCAATGGTCTGATAATATAAATTCTCAAGCTCTTCTTGTTACATAGTCAGATGTATACAGTGTTACCTACTTCTGTTGGTAACATTCTGCCTAAAACCCTTTTGGTCTAAGCGATTATATAGTAGAGAGCTGGAGCCTCTAAAGATATGTCTGCTATCTAACAATTAAAAAGTACATTTGAGGTTTGTTTTATTTTTCTTGGTTGTTTTTTATCTTAACAACATCCTAACAATATCCTAATAATCAGGCTGAGCTTATAGTGAGCCACTCTTTTATATTTGGTTCCCTTGGGATTATAGACACTATTTTCAAGTGCCTAAATGAGATTAAGACTATAGTATGTGGTAATGAGTGAATATTCTATATGCAGAAATATCTGGCATCAGAAATTAGATTAAGCATAGCCCTGACCACATTGTATGATCCTTTACCCAGTCAGCTAAGAAGCCACGGCAAAGTTGGGAAGAATACATGTTTGTAGGCTGTTGATATCCCTAAAGATCCAGGCTGATATCTAAATTATTCTTGGGCATGAGCAACATATGCACAGCCAGTTCCATATGGGTAGCTATAATGGATCACTTGCTTTTTAATTGAATGCAGCCTTGCTTCCAGCTGTGGATTCTTTGTAGAAGTTTAGAGTTGCTCCAGTAGGAAGGAAAATGACATTGGAAAAGATATTGAAGAAAGAAAAAAGTCAAAAACAATGAATGATATTCATTAGTTAGGTTAAACAGAACCTATCACATGTTAAACTTAAAGGATAATGTTAAACGTTTACTTTGTTCAAGCCTGTCTTCTTATTCTATTTGCATGTGGTGTAGTATTTGGTCCTTTGCACATTTCTTCTGAGCTTGTGTTTTCATTGTGTTTAGTGAATTAGATGTTTTTAGGTAAAATAAGTGGACCGTTTGGAGCACATCCCTGGGCCAGTATCAGAGATCACTGGGGCTTATGGGTAATTCACAGTATCAATTCAAAGTTTATGATTATTTTTCCTTTGGGCTCTAGCTTCCACTCCAATTATCACCCTCCCCCAACTTTATTAGTTGAATAAATACAGATGAAAACATAGTTACCCTCACTACAGTCTATGCCCTTCAGCTGACTCAGAAATACAGCAGTACAACAGAGCACTGTCTTTATCCCTGGGCCTCAAATCCCAGGGATTTTAAATGGATTTAACTCTCTGTGGAGCCATCATTATGACATTTTTCAAAAAAGCAGATAATGTTTTCTTTTTCTTTTTTTAGTATGTATGTATGTGTTTGGTATTGGGTCTCACTACACAGCTCAGACTCATAGTGAGCCTCCTGTCTCAGCCTCCCCAGAGCTGAGATTACAGGCGTGCACCACCACGCCCAGTTTTGGAGGCAGGCATCGCACACCCAGGTACCTGGAATCAAACGTAGGTCCTTGCACTTGTCAGGCAAGTGCTTAGACTGCTGAGCTGTCTCCTCAGTCTCTTTAGATAATGTGTTCTATGATTTCTTCTTAATTTGTCTTTTTTGGAGTGAAAAATTATACTTTCCTCCTAATTTTTTTAAAAATTTTATTGTCACATGCTGAGGATTCCCATAGTTTAACCCATGCAATATGTGCTTCAGAGAAAAGGAATAGAAATCAACATGAAGTGACAGCCTCCATATGTTAGATGTTCCTATCAATTGGAATGTAAATTGGAATCAACTCCATTTTCATGGAAAAATGACTTCAACCCACCTGTTAAACCATTCAGTAAAGGAGTCGACCTGCCATCCCACTGAATGCTGTACAAACATCCTTCTTAGTCTGTATATATAATGTGGCATTGTTTTTATACTTGTCTGTATGTTAGCATCTTTAATAAAATTAGGCAGGAGGTTAAATTAATGTTATCTGCCAAATGTATAACAAGTACGTTCAGCAGAATGTATATAACTGCACTATTGTTATCTGGGACATATTTGCCCTATAATTTTCCTGTGGGCTTGGTACTATGGGACTAGAGAAAGCATGTTAATCAGCCTTTCTATCCCTGTAACAAAATACCTGAGGCAATTAAGTCATAAAGGAAAGAAGTATGTTTTAGCTCACAGTTACATAGTTTCCAGTGAAGGCTTCCTTTACTTTGGAACCCTGATAAGGCAGTACATCAGGATAGGAACACATGGTGGGCCAACTATATAAATCATGAACCAAGAAACAAAAATTTTGAGTGTCACAATTCCTTTCAAAAAGATGTCATCAAGATCTTAGGCCTCCCACAAGCGCCCAACTCTGTGCCACACCACACCCTGTAGTAATGCCACATGGGAACCCAGGCCTTTAATGTGTAAACCTTTGGAGATGTTCACACAGACCAGAGCATGACGTGTAAGAATATACATAAAATCTTTTTCCCTGGCTATATCTTCTGTAAGGTACCTGTATCCAAAAAACTTTTACATTCACTCTTCTGTTGTATATCTTAAACGCATAAGTACACCGAAGATAATAAGATTGATAAGATGGCCTTAATGCAAATAAATCATAGTTTATAGACCACTTGAGATGTTCAAGAATCTACAAGATAAATTGAATTTTGATGTTGTTAGGCTTCAGGAAAGGAACTCTAAGAGATACAAGATTATATTTGGTTCTGGGTGGAAAAAAAAAACTGTATCATCTCATCAACTTTCTAGAAAGATTACAGCTATCTTATTTTTCCCCCTAACCTTCGTGAACTTAAATCCATTGACCATTTCTGGCTATTGTACAAGTAGAACGTGCTTTTTTTTTTCTTGTGGCCAACTCAGCCCACCCTGGGTGCAGGGCTCCTGCAGCATGTGGTGTCAGGGATCAGGGATCAAATGTCAGTCCCTGTGCTTGCCCAAGCTTGCCTAAGGAGGTGCTTTAGTCCTCTGAGCTATCTCACCAGCCCCTTGAGGCACTCAAAGAAATATGTATTTCTACCTGGACAGAAAGCTAAAGTAGGTTGTGACTTCTGGTTCTGAGGATGTTACTATTTTTTTTAAAGAGTACAAAATGATTTTTTTAAAAAAGGGGGGACACTACACAATTTCATTAAACAAAGTAATAGGAATTCAACAATGGTTGTTATATTGCATAATGTTATCTTCAAATTAGTTATTTAGCTTACCAGTTATAAACCTATAAAATTGGTTTTAAAAAGTTACAAGATGAAAAAGAAAAAATTTAAACATTTACTGCTCCTTTGAATAGACCAGCAGAAGTCAGCAGTACAATCATCCAAACTATCCTACATATATACATTAATATATTGTTTTCCCTTCTTAATTTTGTCCTTTTCCTCACCCCAGTTTTTTTCTTCTGAGGATGTTATTTTAAAGACTAAGATAGGTGCTTGAGGAAATGGAGTTCACAAGTCTGTTTTCCACCTGCATACTTGGGTGCTAAAAATATAAGTTGTATTGTCTTAATGATGTTGCTCAGTAAAACAACACACCAAGAAGTTGTTCTTCCTTTCCCTTTCTAATCCTGCTAAGTGCAATGACAAGATTTGTGTATAAGCCTCAATTCTGTATTAATTCACTATTCAATCATCTTTTAGAAGCTAATTGAATATCTTGTGTCTTGTTCCAGGCATTTGGCACATGTTGCCCCAAGCCCAATTACTTTCTGTGTAAAAAGGGACCACCAAAAGGACCTAATTGACCTTTTTGTGAATGAAGAACTTCAGAATGTGAATGATGAATTGGGGCCCATTGTGACTATGGATGTGATTCATTTATTCTTCTCTCTAATTTTCAAGTTCATGTGTAATTTTATGAAAGATTCAATTCATGTTTGATTTGTATCCTCTTAAGTAATCAACATTATTTTTTAGGTTATCAGATGTTTAAGATCTAACATTTGGCTCAGGGAAGGCTTTCATATGCCAAAAACTTGGATTAACTTCAGAAACCTGTTGATTTGGTTCTTCAAATGGCTATTCTGAGCAAAGTATGATTTTCTGTTTTCTTATTGCAGGTTAGGGGCTATTCTTTTGTCCCCTGCTTTCCTGACATCTTCGTAATCACTTGATGTCTAAGACTACTCATGTATAGTTTATATTAAAAATGTGAAACAAAACTGTCCTATAACCAAGAGGCCCTTTTAGTCTTGAAAGTAACTAAAGTGAAAACAAAAAGAACAAGAGTTTTAATTTTATTTTAAATATAGTATGCTTGGAAGGCCAAGTGAGTTATTTGCTTTACTTTTTTGGCATTATTTCATAAATATATTTTAGAATTTTTTAATATTTAGTCTGCTAAAACTACATGTTTCAGATGAATTCTTGAAATATACTGTTATCAGAATTTATATTAAGATTAGAGGACCCAAGGAGATAGCTCAGTAGAATAAGCGCTTCCTGAGTTCAATCCCCGGTACCACTAAATAAACAAACAAATAAATAGAATTTACATTAAGATTAGAAACTAAGGCTCAGGAGATAGCTTGATGGTCTAAGCATCTTCCTGGTATTTGCAAGGATCCAGGTACAATCCCAGTACCACAGCCATGCCAGCTCCAGAACTCTGGACAAACCATGCCAACCACCACAATGAAGCATGGTGACACACGCCTGTAATCCCAGTGCTGGGGGTGGCTGAGACAGGAGGATCACTATGAGTTTAAGCTGGATAGCAAGACCCTATACTAAATAAATAAATAAATGCTTTTAAAAATAAGATTAGAAACCATAAATACTTTATTCTTCTAAACCTTTGCTTGTTTTGTTGTGTTTTTGTCTGTGTATATGAGAGAGAGAGAGAGAAAGAGAGAGAGAGAAGGAAAGAAAGAGGGAAAGAGGGAGGCAGGCAGGGAGAGAGGGACAGGCAGAATGTATATATCAATTAAATTTGATTTCATTACATGATGTTCAGAACAAAAAGAAATTATCTGGAAACTTTATATGGAACTCTACATCCAGATCTGACTGAGACAATTTGGTAGTAGCCCTTTGAACCACAATGTATCGTAAAACTGCTCCCTGCTGAAGACCATGTAAGAAGTTGCTCCTTCAAAGATAAGATCCTTATAAGAATTAAATTCATTAATACATGTATGGTTTTTAGAATAGTCTCTGGCATGTAATAAACACTAACCTGCCCCTCTTTTCATACTCATGAATTACTATGAGGTTTGTCTTAGTACCACACGTTGCCTAAATAATGTTGTGTAACAGTGTCTTCTTTGCACTTCTGTGCTATTTTTAGCCTTACTATCTGCTGACGTTCATGCTTGATCACCTCTGAAGGTTTTACAAAAATGTAGAAAACTACCTGGTTGATGAGAACTGTTGGCATTCTCTCAAGAATATGTACCTTTTAACCAAAATTGTGCCATAATTAAGACAAAGGAAAGGTCCAAAGTATTAAGAGTTTTTACCCAAGTTATCTTTCTCCTGTTCCATCTCTTGATTGTGCCCCTAGGAAGCAGTTAATGAAGAAAAACAGTAAAAAAAATTCCTTAAGGCTCTCTGATTAACCTTAAATGGGACTTAATACTATCTCATTTTAAGAGCTTTCCCCCATTTCCAGGATGTGGATAGACTTCACTAACTGTATTTTTACCATTACCCATTCACTAAGTTGTTAGAGCCTCACCAAAGTTTAGAGCTGTTTTTCCTCTCCATTCTTCACATAGAAAAAACAATTCTCAAGCAGTAATTGTTTTATCTACTTCCTTATTAGTTTATAATGTGGCCTCTGTCATGTTTTTTTTTTTCCTTGTAATTTAACTCCACTAAAATGCTACCAGCGTTTCCCTTCTGATTTAGCCTCACATGGGCTACATCAGAGATTTTAAGTAAATTGTTACACTGAATTAAGATTTCATGGTCAGGTTCCATTCCTTCATAGAAATGATACGATTTGGCCTCACTGTATCTTCAAATAAGCAATTCTCTCTGGATGTCTTAGAAGATATGATATAATTAAAGGATGATGAAGCAATCAAATTCTGTTGATTCATCTCTGTGATTATAAATCATCCTTCAGTGAGTATCTTGGATGCAAAATTACCTTTGGAGCTTAAATTTCCATTGCAGTGTTATATTAGATAGGTAATTTTATTTTATTTGGGTAGGCCCCAGGATTTAGATTTTTAGATACTGTAAAATTTATATCTACTTACCATCTTCATTGTATAAGTGAAAGATTTAAATACTGTGCATTGAATGCCCTTGTCTATGAAAGTTAAGGGGTTTTTTGTTGACATTTTTTAATGGCTTTGTCAATACTACTGGCTCACTTTTGCTGTAGTGGTAAGTGAGAAATGTGGATTTATGAAACTATAAAATACAAAGAAAAGAAAAAAGAGAAGGAACAATTCCTTATCATACAAATCATGTTGTTGAAACTTTTCAGAATTCAGCTAGACCTTTGCATCATTTGGGAAATTCTAGTTATTGATTTCTTGATATTTAGATCAGAGGTGTTCTGAGAGGTGAGAGGAATTCAGTGTTGTAAAGATGAGAGTAAATAAATCTCAAGTGATATTATATAGAACTAATTGCCACTAAAAATGTTTTACAACTAGCTATATTTTTATTGCTCATCATCAAGTCAGTGTCCTAAATGCCTCAGATTAATAATGTTTATGCGTTCTAGAAAGAAAATCATTTTTATTTGTACAGTTTCTTCTTTTTATAATTGCTTTCTAAGAACCTAAAGAACACCACAACTTTAGTATTTTATGTGACAGTATTATCAAGTCAATAATAACTTTTTTTCTCAATTTGGAAAGTTGTCATTAATAATATGAATGGCCTCAAAAAGATATTTTGGGCAAGGAGCTCAAGACCAGGTATAAGAGTTTGTCATTAGGCTGGATTATTTTTAAGTTGCTTTTTCGTATTAATAAAGATGGCCTCTTGCTAGGACATAATAGCTCTTCCAGAGTGACCAGGAGTCTACCAAAAAAAATTATTTTTGTCCAAATAACTTTTGAAAGCAATGTCTGTTTTTATGTTGCAGCATTGTAGTATCTGAAGAATTCTACATTGGTCAAAAGTGACCCAGTTAAGTATGCCTGCCTTGTAGAGTCACTGGGTAGCAGCACACTAGAGAAAGCATGGCTTGGCATGAGGCCACAGGGATCTAAAGGTGTCACTGATAGGCAGACAATCATTTCTGCTCCCCTCAGCACAATCCTATTGGAGACCATGGCTGTCACATCTCCTGTTTCTATGACAGTATTTTTAAAACTAAGATTTCTGAATTTTTGTCTCCTGAAATGCAAAATGAGACCTACTAAATTGGACCTACTAAAAATAGCTCTTATTATATGCTCTGCTTCCTAGTGACTCTCACAAAACTGGGTTGATGACTTTTTAATTGGTCTTTGGAAGTAGGAGTTCCTGGCCAGTGAGTAAATAACCCTGATGGTAACTACATTGTATTACTTCTATTCCCTCAGTCCTTTAAGAAAGAAAAATATCAACTTGTAGCCTTCCTTCTGTGAAAGAGTGTTATATGCTAAACATTGTGCATGTGTGTGTGTGTGTGTGTGTGTGTGTGTATGTTTGTATTTTAGGGAAAGGTCTACAGGGTATTCAGAATCTCACTACTAGATCAGAATCATAGAGATCCGCCTGTTTACAGCCTCCCAAGAGCTGGGATTACAGGCTTGTGCCACCACTCCTAGTCTCGATTGCCATCTCAGTGTGCCCTGG
>NDGM011027775.1:0-17403 GCA_002564305.1 Octomys mimax
ATATATATTTCTGTCCCTACTGCATTCCCCATCCTTTTAGAATATAAGTTTCAAAGTGTAGATATAGGTGACCTTTTGGATTTCTGTAAGGTCCGTTGTGAATTCACCCTTTTCATTTCTAATGTGTGGCTTCAAGTCTTTTCTTTTCTTTCTTTTTTTTTTAAGATAAGATTGGATAAGGGTTTGTTGATTTTATTTATCTTTTTAAGAATTAGCTCTTCAATTCATTGATTCTTTGTATTGTTATTTTAGTCTCCAGTGCATTAATTTCTGCTCTAATCTTTATAATTTTCTTCACTGTACAAGCTTTGGCTTAGCATGCTCTTGTTCTAGAAGTTTGAGAGTCACCGTACGTTGTTTATCTGCTCTTGCTCTGTTTTCCTGAGGTGGGAATGCACTGCTATGAATTTCCCTGTTAGGACTGCTTTTGTTGTGTCCATAAGATCCAGATTGTCATTATCATTTAACTGTAGAAAATGCCTAATTTCTTATTTAATTTCATCTGTGATCCATTGGTTGTTCAGGAGAGTGCTATTTAATTTTCATGCCTTTCTGAAGTTCTTGTGGTTTCCTTTGCCATTGACGACACCAAGGTCTGCTGCCAGTGGAAGTAGTAGCTAGGCCCCCGTTACAGTGGCAGCCTCTTGAGGGCTGAATGGCTGAGCATGATGAATCCTGGGGAACCAGTATTCTAGGAGGCCCTTCTTGGGCAGGGGTCCCTGGAACTCTCTTCTAAAAAGAAAAGTTGACACTTGCATCCTTAAGCCTGCAATGGGTAGAGTCTTGATGTTCCTTGAGAAGCCATCAAGACGTCTTTTTTTTTTTTTGGCCTTGTCACAGTACTTCTTTTCTTTTTAATGTTGCTAATCTCTTTAGAAACCAGAGCTCGTTTGGCACCAAATACCCATGCTTCTTTCTAGGTCAAAATTTATGTTTTTTGTGTGTGATCTGTTCTTTGCCTAGAAATCTGGTTAAAAGCCAGCAGTACCCATGCCACAGCTTGAATGTTAGGCAGTTTTGAAATTTCCTCTACTACACTTAAGTAGATTAATTCATATAGTACACTTAATGTCAGTTGCCTTCAAAGTCTCAGAACATGGAAAAAATCTAGACAGATTTTCTGCCAGAGATGAACACACATGGCCTGCAGTGCAACTGCCCATGGAGTCCTGTTCCTGCTGGACACTTCCTGGTTTTCCTATGATCAGTCTGCTCTTCTGAGCTCTCCCAGGAGTCACACATCTGACGCTTTCCTATGCCATGTGTTTAAGCCTTTACAGCACCTCCAAAAGCAGTTCCAGAGCTTTCTGAGTCTCATGCATAGGCATAGTCACAACAGGGTCCCCACACTTGTCACCAATGCTCTGTATTTGTCAGCTTTCTCATCACTGAAATGTAATTCTCAACACCCACAACGTAGAGAAGGAGAGGTTTAATTTGTTCATAGTTTCATGCCATAATCAGCTTGTGGCAGAACAGCAGGGTGGGAAGATGCTACTTAATTCATGGCAGCAGGAAAGTGTGCCAGGAAGGAAAGGCAAGGGAGTCGATTCCTCCATCACCCACCCAGATGTATTCAAGAGAGTGTGCCAACGTTTTCTTAATCTAGTGAAGTTGCCCTGTCAGGATTAATGGTTACTTTTTGTTTTGGAACCGGGAATCAAGCTCAGGACCTCGTGCTTGCCAGGCAAGTGCTGTGTGACTGAGCTATAACCCTGACTCTGCAGCAAGTTACTTAATATCCCTGGACCACAGTTGTGTTCTATATATGAAGACTACTTGATATTATCTCTTTATATTATAGGCTAGTTTTTTCTTTTCTCCAGTAGGATGTCAAATTTAAAATGCCTAAAGCAGTGGGACAGGTTACTCTCTGCATTCTCTTGATCAGTGTGTGGCCTGTCTGTTCACTTAATTACTCCTGCTTGACATGTGGGATTCTGCTGCTAATTTCTTCCTCGCCTATATTTCATCCATCACCAGGTCCTGCCATATAACTTCCTAAGTATTTCCCTTATTCTTTCCCCCTCTCTCCCACCTCTGCTGTTGGTGCCCTACTTCATCACTTCTTGCTTGGGCTGCCTTACCGCCTATACTTGTACTGTACACATACAGGTTAAGTGTCCCATATCTACGATGCTTGGGACCAGAGGGGTCTCAGATGTCATATTTTCTAGGAGTCTGGAATATTTGTACATGCATATTGAGATCTCCTTGGGGAGGATACCCAAGTTTAAATGTTCACTTAATGTTTTATTTACATTATATACAAAGAACGTAAAGGTGAATTTAGACAATATTGTAGCATACCAGTATTTTAACTCATATGCTTGTTTTCCATCTGCACATCTTTTTCAATGAGATGTTTAAGGTATTTTGTTCTTATTTTAATTGAGTTTTTTCTGCATTGTTTGGTTTAAAAAATTCTCTGTACATTTTGGTATATTTCATATGTACATTATAAACCTTTTCTTCCAGTGGATGATTATCTTTCATTCTGTTAAAAGTGTGTTTTAACTTTAGTGAAGTTTAACTTACCATTCTATGTTCCATGATTCATACTTTTGGCGCCATATAAAAAAAAAAATCACCAAACCTGAGCTTATACAGATATTTTTCCTCTTTTTCTGAAAGTTTTAGTGTGTTTCATATGGGTACCTTTAATCTATTTCGAATTAATTTCTGTGGGTGGCATTAGGGCTGTCTAATATTAGGTATTAGGTTTATTTTTCTGCATATAGATGTAATGTTTTATGGTTTATAAAAATGATTCTTTATTGAATTATCTTTATGCTATGGCAAAATCAGTTGAATATATTTGCATGAGTCTTTTTCTGAGCTTTCTGTTCATTGACTTTTTTTATGTAGTTAGTACAGGGTCAACAGGGTACGGGGTCTACAGGGTCTCACTTTATAAATTGGACTTATAGTGATTCTCCTGTTTTCAGCCTACCAAAGAGCTGGGATTACAGGCGCGTGTCACCATGCCCAGTCTCAATCACTGTCTCAGCGCGCCCCAGTGGTGGGGCCAGCACACCGGGGATGGAACCCTGGCTGCTGCGCTCTGCCTAAGCAGGCACTTTAGTCCACTGAGCTATTTGGCTGGCCCTGATTTTTCTGTTTTCTCCAATACTATACAATCTTGATTGCTGTAGCTTTATGGTAAGTTTTTGGAGTGGGTAGTGAGCAATAATTCACTTCTTTTGGTATTGGGTTCGTTACTTTAGGCCCTTTGCTTTTCCATATAAATCATAAGGATGTATTGCCTGACTTGTAAATAAATTAAAAAATAAAAATGGGATGGTTAATTTGCAGTGTTATAAATGTGATGTTCCTTTAATTCTTTTCAGGTGGTTCTTCGAAGCTCTGAAGTATCCTAAGTTTTCGAAAGCTAATGTCATCAATGGAATTCTTATGACAGTGGTGTTCTTCATTGTGCGGATTGCTGTAATACCTCCTTTCTATAGCTTCCTGTATTCTGTCTATGGAACAGAACCCTACATCAGGATGGGAGCTGTAATCCAATATTCGTGGCTCTCTACTTGTCTTGTTTTGGATGTGATGAATGTCATGTGGATGATCAAAATCTATAAAGGGTGCGTCAAAGTCATCTCTCTCATCAGACAAGAGAAAGCCAATAATAGTCTTCAGAATGGAAAACTTGATTAAAGGTGAGGTTTGTCAAGCACTTTTGTTTAGATAAGCAATCTTCATTACTACCCAGCATTGTATCTACTATAGGACAAATTGGCATGTTCTTGTGCTTCCTTATGAATTATAATTGTTATTCACAGTTTCAGTGTAATATTTTCTTCTTTTTAGAAGAAACCAAATTTAGTCTTCATTCCAAGATTTTTTTTTTTTTATTCTGCATTATAAGCATGGATACAGTCTTAAAGTTTTAAGTAAAAATTATAGATATTAGTGGTGAATCTTTTTGGAAATCTTGTAGCCTGCTTTAGTATTTTTCTCTGTGGAAAGATGACTGTGATGATTTGGTGCCCTTGGAGCACTACCACCTTTGGTGAAAAGACAAGAACTGCTTTCAGACCTGTAAATAACACTCGACATTCTTTTGTGCTGTACTCTTTTCTTATGTCAGCACTTATATGGGATTTTATTTCCAAATTGTTGACATGATCTTTCCCCCAGATTGTTAAAAATGACATTTTCTATTTTAGATATGCAATCATCTATTAGGATGAAGTATGTTACTCATTTGAAGATTTTTCATTAGCTTGGTCATGGAATATACTTCCTGCATTTTAAGATATATTTTAGACGTCACTTATTTCTATTTTAGCATTTTATCAACTCATCTCTTTTTATTTTATAGTAAGGCTTAAGGCAGATACTATGGACCTCCTTTAAGAATGAGATTCTTCTAAGAGGGAACATTGATAAATGACTGGGTGAGTGATAGTGAACCTTTAAGGGCTTTTTGTGATACAGCCAACACTGGCCTGCATGCCATAGGTTCACCGCCGGTAGGCTAGGCTAATACTGTAGAAGAAGTCATTAAGAAAAAAAAACATTTGGACACTGTTGTCTGGTTTCATTTTTTTTAAAGAAAAATGCATTTTTGCATTTGCAGAATCTCCCGAGTTCAGAACCTGATATCATGAGTATAGTCTTATGAAACATGTTTTTGTCATGCTTGTGAAAAGGGCCTCTTGATGAGATCAAAATGACAAAATAATCAGTATTCCTGTTTTCTCAGTTGACACTCACCCTTGCTCACTCAGCACTTTGAGTATATTGAGCTTTTGTCTTTCTTAAAAGAGCAAGAAAGAATAAGGTATTTTAATCCAAGTATTATGGTTATCAAAATTATTGTCTTATATGAAAATAAACGTGTGTGTGTGTATGTGTGCGCGCGCGCGCGTGCACACATGGGTATGTGTGTTTTGAATTTTGCAATCCTAATATAGAATTATTTATCTTTTGTTGCCTTTATTTATTTTTATCAAATACTTGACTTTAATGATTGTTCTTAACCTAGGGAAAAAATTGAATTCAACTAGCTGTAAATACTTGAACTTAATTGAACCCCACTCAAAAGATTTAATTCATTCAATTTCCCAGTTTGAAGGAAAATGTTCATTCATTTTCATTGTTTGTCTTATGATGATGAAAGGAGGCTAGTTGAATGTAATCAAGATTTTTAATTTAATTTGACTTGTTGTCCAACGTGGACAGAGCCTGATAAGTTCTAGAACATTTAAAGATAGAAACTGAAATCTTAGTCTAAATGATAAAATGAGGTTGATTGGCATCTAAAAGGTACACTTATTTTTGACAAAGTAATGTAAAATATAGGTATTTGTTTTTAAAGCAGCTAATAGTAACATTGATAATGGCTCATTAAATTTATTGATGTTTACATCATAGTCACTTAAATATGTATTGGCCTAGGAAAGAAAGTGATTTTATCTTGTTCTGCTCCTTTGCAAGAAAAGTGGCTTTTTAAAAAAGAAAAACATTTATATTGTAAAACTATTTTGGAAATTCATTCCTTTACAAAAATAAACCTTGAAATAAACATTTTTGACTCTTTGGATATTTCTATAATTCTGAACGCAGATTTTAAACCCACCCATGATACAATGTAAAGCTGTGTTAGTGAGTTTCCATGTAGTAGTTTCAATAGTTGTTTCACGCTTGAAACTTCATTTTTACTTTCATTCATGTTACCTTTTACTGATGGTAGAGATGCTCACTAATACTATATTTTGAAAAGCAAAGTTTTAAACAAAGGCTATGACTTCCTTAGTCTTCGGGCCCTGCCTTATGCTGGCTGCATGACAGTTAATCCAGCATCCAAATTCAATGTAAAAAAGTAGGATATATATGTTTCTTTATTCAACAGAAATGAAATGGAAATGCCACGATATCCTACCATGCTACTTTGAGTCAGATCTCTACAGAGCTGTACTTTGCTGTTCTGTGATTGTATCCAGCTACCTAAAATACAAATAAAGGCAGATCATATCACTTATTAAGCAATGAATTTTTCATTTATTAAATGACAGACTTTTGCTAGACATTTTAAATGTTAAGTATTTTGGCTACATGGATTAACATAAATGATTATGAGATATTATGATATTTGACAACACTAATAAATTATTTGTAGAAAAGAAAAGTAAATTGGTATACATTTTTAATTCTATTTTTCTAGAAAAAGATTAGTGACAACCCGAATGTGTAGTATTCTAGAAAATAAGTCGTTGTGAAACTTAAAAATCAGTGGAAACCAACTTGTAGCGTGCGAGGTCATACATCATTCATTAAATATTTTGTGAGAATTTAAAATTATGAGCCTGAGTTTATAAAGCCTACATTCTTATATCTAAATTTTAAGAATTCTTTGCATTTATTTAGAACTCAAAATGGAGTTTTACGAGTGCAAATTGACTCAGTCTTCAAGTGCCCCTTAGTATGTTAACACTTTTTTATTTCAACTATTTTACTTCATAGACCTGTTCCATGTTATGAGAAATGAGCTATGTCATTATCATTGACTTTCTGGTATATTTCAGATGACCCAGTACCGTCTTAAAACTTGTAATAAATGCCTAGTTTGTAGACATCTGAATCAGATTCTTTTCCAAATCTTAGTAGCTGACTCAAGTCAAAGTTTACTTGTGTCGGTTTTAAAATTGTATACTCTCTCGGAGACACGCTGGGCACCTGGGGAGGTGCGCTCCACGTATGGAGGGCCAGCTTTCCTGTCAGGGCACCATTTACTATTGTGCAGGTGGCAACCTTCTCATGGAGACACAGGGGAAATGTGATAGTCGTGTGTTTCTGCTACTTCATTTTTAAGGGAAACAAACATGTTCCAAAAGGCCCTAGTAAACATCTGAATGAATTTTGATTTTTTTCTGTTGCACTTACTCCAAATTTGTAAATATGCTTCAGAGTTGAGTTGAAGTACTCCTAGCCAGTTGTGAATGAAATTGAAAAATTCACATGTTTGGTGACGTTGTCAGTTCTATTTCATAGGCGCCTATGTACTTGTGTGTTTTGGTTCCATAAGAAGCTACCATACCACTTTCTCAGAAGAGTGGCGCAGGGTTTTCAACAGGTAGGAGCCAGGGACTCACTCGCCTCCTCAGGCGTACACTCGGAGGTGCACACACCTCCCAGCCTTAACCACGGCTGGCTTCCACTACAGCTGCTGAAAGAGAATTTTGATACAAAACACATGTGATGTTTGTAGCAAAAAACAGCCTTTAGGATCGAGAGCAGACACCAAGACTGCTTTTCCCTTAAAAGATGAAAAACCTCAATCTCCAAGTTTTCTAAATCTTTTTAGTCCTTCTATTTGTTCTGGCTGACACACCAGACATCCTTGGTGCCTCCCTGCAACAGGCCTACACCTTTCTGTGTCAATTCCAGAGATCTTCCACACATCTGTAACATTCTTGGTCTTGTACCAAGGTTAAAAGTTTACAAATTGGTTCTCCTTGAAAAAAAGCATTGTTGTAAATCTAATAAAACACAATTCAGAAGGCTACAGGAAGCCATTCAATATTTACTAATAACTGTTTACAACACAAAGCAAAGCTAATTATGATTTTATTTAGAAACATCTGTAATCACTCTTTTTTCTTAAGCTGGGTTAGCAATGAATTTTAGAAAGTGTTTAAGCTAGGGGTTTATTGTAGGCTAGGGGAGCGGAGGGGGGCTGAGCTGTTAGGAGGTGGGATCGGGGTGGGGGTCTGTCTTCAGCAGAGTTATTTTATTTAGAACACTGTTCTGCAACAGAGAAAACTTTGTTCTGGTAATATTTCTTTAAAAACAAGCTTACTAGCTAAAAGATTACCTGGGGTTTATAGGAGTTCAGCACCCAACGACTTGAGCCCTACTGTCTTTTCACCCAGACCTCAGACAGCCTCTCTGATAATATCATACCTTGATTGGAAAATACTTTGCATCCCAGGACAGACTGGTAGGCAGCTCCTAAAGACGGATTTATTTGCATTGAAAATGTTTACACCACTCTGAGCTGCAGAATATTGAAATCAGACCCTACATACAAGACCAAAAATAATGAGAAGCATTTCTAAATCTCAAAGATTTATAGGTAAAATACCTCTGGCTGAAAACTTGTTAAACATCACCTATATTTTTTCTTTATTTTTCTGTATTTCTGTAGTGGAATGTGCAGTAGTTACTTGCTACTGTTTGGTTAATGAAACCTAAAAATATATTTGTGAATAAAATGTGGCGTGTAGTTTTGTTTCCTGCTTGTTTTGTTTCTGGTATGACTATGTTTTTTTACTTAATGGGCTTCTGCGTGGTAATACTTATAGCTAGGATAAGTTAGGAATTGTTTTTGCTAATTGTTAGAAGTTATAATAATAATGCCATTTAGACTCTATTGGAAAATCTACTTGAAAACTGTAGTACTTGCAATAGCTATAGTGAATATATATATATATATGTATAATATATATGCAATATATATTATATATAGTTTTTTGAGACTATATAATACATAATATCTAATTGTTAAAGTTTTTGGAAGCCTCTCAAAATACACTTAATGTTTTGAGAATAACTTTATAGTTTCCCTAAGGCTGAAGAACTTTGTTTTATTTATAAAACATAAAACTAGATAATTTATATATCAGTGTTAGTAAGACTTATCAGTAATTAGAATACAATTTAGTATCCTTTATTTTGGTTTCCAGTTGTGCTTTATCTGGATTGATAATAAATGGCTTTGGTATTTTTGTTAAAAATTTCAAAATGTTTGTACACTTTATTTGTATGTGTGCCACTTTAAAGTATATGCAAGTTCTAAGCAATAATCTGCATGCTGTACAAGTCCAACATACTTTATCATGACCGTTTTATTTATAATTGATTTTAAGAATGAAAAAAATATATTATATAACCTCCTCTCCACCATGAACAATTTGGAATTTTCTTGTGCTAGAACACTACTATAATGTAGTGCAAAGGTTTGTATTTTGTGGAAAAAAAAAATAAAATCACAATTCAGTGCAAAAGTTTGTCTGCAAGGTGTGTACTTCAATAAAAATTTGTTAGTGTGTTGATGAGATTACTTTCTTCACATCACCTCTTCCAACACCTGACTCCTCACGGCTGTCTTTATTCCTCAGGCTGTTTGTAGGCTTTGATGCATCCTCCCCTCCCCTCTCACAGGTCCTGGCCCCTTAGCAAACATGTTAGTCACCCTCGTTCATGGAAACAGTGGTGCTGTCTGATTGGTAGGCTGTTGTAGATTAAGTAAAACTTTGGCAGTTAGGTTCTTCAACTCCTTCCCCTCTCCCTTAGGCCTCTCATATAGTCTCAGTGTTTCTTTTGCCAAGTGTCTTGGCTGGAATTCCTACCTCCTCAGGTGACCTGGGGCCCTCATCTTGCGTCTCAGTCTGAGAATCTCCCCCGTTAGGTCGAGGGAGCAGAGTGCTGATTGAACGGAATACTGTGGTGGTTTGGCCTTTGGAGAGTGCTATGAGTCATGCTTCAGAACAGACCCCAAATGTGCCAAGATTGGCAAGGAAGAGCTGAATTTCCAAATGAAAATAGAAGCCACAGCTGTCAGAGGAGTTGCCCCCAGGTAGTATTATGATCACTCAGAACCATTCCTGAGTGAGTGGAAATGGGAGGTTTTCCCCCATAGCTCAGCATGGCTCAAAATATAATCCATCCTTCATTCTCCCATTCTCTGTTCCTTGCCAGAGTCTACTTACTTACTGCTTTACTTTCGCTGTCATTTAATGCTCCTTAAGCATGCACAAAATGTCATTTGGCAACTGCATAACTTTTTTCGTGCTAGTTACAGAATCTGACACATGTTCCTGGATCCCCAAAGCAGGACTCTTCGTCCGAGGACTGTGCCCACCTTGCTCTCTGCCTGAGTGGCTGTGCCCTTTGTCATTTATGGCACAGTGATTTTACATCTTCCCTGCCATTGCCAAATAGACCCCTTCTTTTTCATCTACCTCCAGGGCCATGACTGATCTGGTTTTGTCATTTTACCAGAGGAAATTACCTGAGTAGAATTTTCAAAAACGTAACAGAGATGATGAGCTACATTTCTATCAAGGCCAAAGATCAAAGATAAGTGAGAATTTGAAGTAAAGAACCAAAGCAGAAAGAAAAGTGTTCAGAGACTAGGAAAAATAAGAAAATGCTGTGTAAGCATACATTGCATTCTGGTTGACAGGAACTTATCAAAAAAAGGAAAATTTTTACGCATGACATCTTGGCATAAGAAGTTTTATGACTTACACTAAAGTGTACACATATTTATTATATATACACTTCTTTGTATATATGAGACACACATGCACACGGGTGGTATCTGTGTGCACGCTCCACTGTTGGGGAGGTGATGAGGCATGCAGTTTTGTAGTCATTTGTTGTCAGTACAGATTTCACCAGTCGTTCACTCTTGACCAGGGATAGAATGCCTCTGAGCAGAGATAGAAATGAGGGCAGCACTGTGCAGCTGGGTTCCAGGTTGGCATCTGAGCTGCGGAAGAGTTCCAACTTCATCAGTTGTGGCTACCAAAACCCAATTAAACTTCCTGGAAATATTTGTGTTGCCCCGCAGTGTCATTGTGAGAAAATGAAATGACCAGTTTTTAGCAGTATGCTGTGTTTTGAACAGAACATTTATATAAACAGATGAGGTAGGTACTAGCAAGAAGACTTGGAATGTAAATTGGAAAGGGTTCTTAAAAGCCGATGGTGGTCACGAAGCAGTATCTCTGAGTCAGTTTTGTTGCCTGCTATGTTAGAAGTAGTTCTGACATCTTTTCCAGTTCTCCCATCCTATTTGCAAGAGCTTTGATTTGAAGCAAGACAATGAGGAAGGAACAAACATACCTTTGAGGGCTATTCTCAGTGTCACTTTGGCTGAATGTCAGTACACATGCAGGTTAACTGTCGGTAAAAATGGCTAACTGCAAAGTGGTTAAGCCTAATGATTGGCTTGAGAAAAGAAAGAAAAGGACCAGATCTGATAAGTATTGAGGTGGGGAGTAGAGGGGAGGGAGAGAGGAGAGAGAGAGACAGATGGACAGATAGAGGGACACAGAAAGGAGGAATGAATGGGAACCAAAGGGTATGGAAAAACATAGTTACATAGTTTATGGAACTGAAGAAAAACAGATGCCACTGGATTGTGATGGCAGAGGAAGAGAAGCCACAGAAGCTCATGACAGCTGTGAAACGGCCTTGTGGATAAGATGCAAGAATGAATGAAGAAGGGGAGAGACTAATACTTTGAAGGACTAAGTGGAGTTTGGGACAGACCAAATAGGATGTGAAGGCTAGGAATCCTTTGATCTGAAAGGAAAGTACTCTTAAAGGGCTACTCTGTTGTAGTCTTGATCACTTTTGATTCCTTCCTAACTTTGTCCTCTGGCACCTGTGTATCCCATGTTCCCTACAACATGGGGCCATCATGTCCTCACAGCCCTCTGACTCTGTCCCCATGACTCATGTGCCCTATGATGTCAGCCCAGCCTATCAAGGTAAAGAGCTTCAGGAGAGTTGACAGATGATGGGCAGAGGCCAAGTAGAGTGGAGTGACAAAGCTCATTAAATTGACATTTATGTAGTGCTTGATAGATTACCAAGTGAGTCCCTGGAACATCCAAGATAAATAATCTTATCTTGATGGACAGCCGGCTTATAGAACTCCCTTTTCTGAGTAAGCTACGGCCACAGTTGATTTTTTATAAAATTCCTCTAATCCTAGAGACCAAAGGCTGAGAGGTTACTTGGTGGGCTTTGTTGTGAGTCAAACCAGGAAGAAGTGGGTTGTGGGAATGTTTGGCCATGCTTAGTGTCTGTGACTTGGTTGGGTGGCACACTTATTCCTGAAATTTATTGGTCTTTATCTGACTGGAGATGAAATTATCTATAGTAGACTTCTCTAGAATTTTACAAGCAGTGAGTAGATTTCACTAAGACAAACTGTCATGGGAGGTGACATGTATTCTCTCTCAGCTTAGGGGTTAAACACATGAGTTTGTGCCTGCTCCAACCTGTATTGGGGCTCAGCTTCCTCAGGGCTTGGGCCCCGACTTGATATTTGGAACAACATGGTGTGAGGACTTTTCATCTGGGAGTGAAGAGACTTGTATTCCAGTTCTGGCCCTACTCTGTACTGTAATCATTTAAGACAAGTGCCTTCAATTTGTTGCCATTTGACTTCTCATTTTTAAAGTGAGAAGTTGGATAGGGTAAGTTGAGAGTTCTTATTTCAAATTCCATCATTCAATGATTATGGTAGTTAGAATTGAGGTTAGGATATATCCCAATATACCAGACTCTGAGCATAATTCCCACTGTGCAGCAGCTCCAGGATATGGGTTTCAGTTATGTTTTTTTTCTAATAGCTTAAATTCTAGCTTTGCCTCTGGCTGCCCTTGAGAGAGGCCGCTTGTTTGGGATTCCATCTGCCTCACTTACAGGAGGAGATGGTATCTTTTGTAATTGATGAACACAGCCAAAAAAGCTGAATGTAATATTTGCTGAGTGCTTCTCAACATTCCTGAGGGGAGAGATAAAGTTTTAATGATGTGCTTTCCCACTATATTTGCAGCCAAGTTGGTTTTTAAAATATTCTTCTAAGTATTAACCTTTGGAAGATGTAAACATCTCCATCATGATATCCAAATATGAAAGTCATCTTCTTTGTTTTTCACAATAAAAACATTCATCAAAATGGAATTTAAAAATAAAAATATAAATATTCTTGTGCTATCTGAGTTCCCCATTATCTTGAGAAAATAGTCCATCATGAATGTGTCAGTTGCCTTGGTTGGCCCTTGTGGGAAGAACTTTTTATAAAATTCCTGTAATCCTAGAGACCATAATCAAAGGCTGAGAGGTTACTTGGTGGGCTTTGTTGTGAGTCAAGCCAGGAAGAAGTGGGTTGTGGGAACAATTGGCCATGCTTAATGTCTGTGACTTGGTTGAGTGGCACACTTATTCCTGAAAATTTATTGGTCTTTATCTGACTGGAGATGAAATTATCTGTAGTAGACTGTCTCTAGAATTTTACAAGCAGTGAGTAGATTCACTAAGATATACTGTCATGGGAGATGACATAAGAAGCAAACCTGTACTGTTCTGGAGGACAATATGGAGAATAAAGAGCAAAAATAAGAACTAATTACAATTTATGTTCTAAAGATAGCTTGGTGGTCTAAGTGCCTGCCTGGCAAGCGCAAGAACTCAGGTTTGATCCCTGGTATTGCATACTGTGCCAGTCCTGTCCCCAGGGGCACTGAACTTGCCATTGAAACAGGGCATGGTGGTGTACACCTGTAATCCCAGTGCTGGGGAGGCAAGACAGGAGGATCACTATGAGTCTGGGCTGCATAGCAAGACCCTGTGCCAAACGAATGAATGAATGAATGAATGAGTGATATTTAATACATTTTAAGGAAGGAAGAAAATTGTTGTGCCAGTGTATTCTTTTACTTAAAAATGACTAAAAGCTTAGACCTTTTTTAAAAAGACTCAAAATTGTCTATATAAATCATGAAGCCAGGGGTAAATGCCATTCCCCATGCCTTTTATAACTTTCTGACCATTAATCTGAACTCTGAAATATGTATTTTCTATGCTTAACCCTGGCCACAGAAACTTGCTGAAGAAACATGCAACCTTGTGTGCTGGAATCACCACAAATCCACGATCTCTGTAATTTACCCTAGGGCATTAATACTCCATTCTGGGCCTTGTGCCTAGAAGAGGCTATACACATTGAACAGCGTGTCAGGATCCTTGCTCACAGGAAGCCGGCCATGTGGAAGGGAATGGAGGTTGGAATGAGCAGACTGTTCATCTCTTCTCTTCAAGTCATGTAGTAGAAGCCTTATCCCAGCAAGAAGGTATTAGGGGTGGACTTCTTGGTGGCGATTAGTCACACGAGGACAGATCCCACACGTGAAAGATGGTGCTTCAGAGAAGGGCCTAGTGCTGTCTACTGCGGGAAGTCAGCTGCAAGGCGCCATGAGGAAGCTGGCCTTTCCCATGAAAGCGATCTGCTGATGCCTTAGTTTGGGCTTCCTCACTCTCAAGTTATGGTATTTTAATGCAGCCCTAGTGGACTAAGATAGAGATAAGAAGCAAAGGAAAGCATACTGCGTGTCAAGTGGTTGGCAGATACTGTTATTCAACTTTGATTCCCAAGTCTGGCGTAGCATTTCAAATTGGTAGGTCATTCTGTGACAGAATGCACACAGTGCGCCCTAAGTGTCAGCTTCAAATTCAGGTTCTCAGCAGCGGAGGCGGATGAGGAAGACTCTGGCTCCATAGATCTTAAGGGAGACATGCAGTAAATTAGTCTGAAACCTAGAACGGATATAGTAGGTAGCTTCTTATGGGAAGAGGCTCCATGAAAGAACAAGAGCAAAGTGAAGACGGCAATATCTTAGGTGATTTTGAGAAGATGCGTTTGCACAAAGCCTCCCATGTCTGAAGAACACTGCCCAGGGATCGGCAAGTGCAAATCCACTGAGGTGGGGAGACTGCTGCTTTCAGTGGCTCGGAGGCCCATGGGACTGGAGCATGACTAGTGAGCATGAGAGACAGAAATGGGGAGACGCAGGTAACAGGTGCCAGATTGTGTGGGACTCTTAGGCCATCGTGTTTGCTTCTTGCCATGCTTTGAATGAATGTTCCTGGTTTTAAACAATCCAGGTAATTCTCAAGCAATAATCTGGGCTTAAATCTAGGATTTAATTTTTACCACAATCCATAGGAAGAAATATGTTTATGTGGTGATTCAGTACATAAACACAAATTAACAAAAATTTCCTGATGCAGTGCTTTTACCAAGAGGCATGAGCTCTGAGATTTTCTAATTTCTTTCATGGTAGAAAAAGAAAAGCTGATTAATTCCAATTTAAATACTTATTGCTGAGACAAAACACCCTGCACCTAAAGTTAAAAGAAAGGTTTATTGAGCTCACAGTTTGTAAATTTCAGTCACAACCGCTGGCTCCAAGCCAGAGTGGCTTAGCAGAGGAGCATAGCAGAGAGAACCAATTCATGGCAAGCAGAAGACAGCAAGACAACGGGGTCTTTCTGACCCCTTTATCTTGTCCAGACAACTTCGAGCAGGTGGCACACTCACATCCTTGATCTTAGCACAGCCCCCTGAAACAATTCCAGCTCTAGATAGACCCAGCCACCTCTGAAAAAGCACCACCTATGGCCCCGTGAGGCTTCAGGAGACATCTAAACAAGCCACACCAGCGACCCACTAAACTGATTTCATAATTCATCAGTGGGCTGCAGCTCATCGTTTGTAAAATGTTGATTCAGACTAACGTGACAGTAGAGATGATGAGAAATAGATAGACTCAGGACACATGTTAGTGGTGGCGTTGGCAGGAGCTGTGCATGGACTTCTTATGGGAAGGTGGGGGGAAAGCCTTACAAATGATGATTTTGCATAATTTTGGCTCAAACAAATGGAAAGATTATGCTGCTGTGTTCTAAGATGAGGAAAATCATAGGAGTTAAGTTTAACAGGAGTGATGGAAGGAAAAATTTTAAATTTCTCTAAACACTTCAAATATTTCTGATTATATATGTTCATTGGCATGCAGATTTGTAATGTTAATTGCTAAATGATAAGCCAAGTGTAAAAATATTTTTATGTATTAATTTTTATCAATAAAATTATGGAAAAAAATAAAAATACAAAAAAGTATTAATTTTGTTCTAACTGTAGAAATAAAACCTTAATGTCCATGAAGTTTGCCATATTTAGTTTTTAAATGTTTTCATAATACAACTTTTCTATGCATAATTTTTTGGTCATTGTCTAAGCTTTTATAAAAGCAACTGATGAGAACTGGTATTATGTTTGTCACGTCTTAGTCTATTCAGACTGCTGTCATAAGACACATAAGCTCCGCTAGTTTATAAAGAACAGAAATTTCTCACAATTCTGGACATTAAGAAGCCCAAGATTAAGGCCCTGGCCCATTTTGTATTTAGTGAAAGCTTTGAAGTTCTATTTCCTGGTTCTTAGGAGGTAGTTTTGTCTTCTCAGGTGGCAGAAACTAATGAGTCTCTTCAGACTCCTCTTATAAGAGCATTTAAGCCCATTCATTAAGACTACCTTGTCATCTTCTCTCAGAGGCCTTGCCTTCTAAGGTCTCCTTGAGGATCAGGACTTCAATATATAAATCAATTCTTAAAACCAATTTCAAAATGATCACTGGGTCTGGAGCCGTTATTTTGATGCTTATTGGATAGCTTTATTTCCTTAGTAACAAAGTAGAAATCCAGTAACAGGCAACCCAGGAAAGTAATCAAGTGTTTCTCAAATATGAATTAAAAAATTCATACACATTGAGGTTCAGGGAGATAGCTCAGTAGAATAAGCGCTTGCCTGGCTGAGTTCAAATCCCAGTACCACAAAAAAAAAAAAAAAAAAAAAAAAATTCATACACACAATCACATAATTTCTAACTAGTTTTAGATACGTGCTTGTGTCTGGAAATGTATACTTAGCAGTCCTTCAACATCTATCCTCACCACAACTGAGAATCATAGCTGCATGGATTTTTAAAACTTTTTCCAATATGAAACAGCTAATATAATTGACCAGACTGTCTATGTCCTTTCTTGTCTCCTTTACTCTCCTTACGATACATGATTTTAAAAATTCTACACACTTCTGGACCAATTTTCTTTCTTTTTAATCTATCTTTCTTTCTTTTTTCTTTCATCCTTTCTTGCTTTCTTTTCTCTCTCTCTCTCTCTCTCTCTCTCTTTCATTCCTTCCTTCTTTTCTTTCTTTTTGTTTTTTTTTGGTGTATATTTGGCATAGGGTCTTACTATGCAGCTCAGACTTGAAGTGATCCTCCGGTTTCAGCCTCCCCAGCCTCCCTAGCACTGGGATTATAGGCGTGCGCCACCACGCTCAGTTTCAGTGGCTGGCTGGGTGCACCAGGGTGGGGCCAGCAAGGCATGCAGCCCGGGTCCCTGCACTTGCCAGGCAGGTGCTTAGACCGCTGGGCTATCTCCCTGTCCTGTCCTGAACCAGCGGGTCAGTCAACGAAGGTCACCTGGGAGAGGAGCGGGAAATTGAGGAGGGGACAAAGGACAGGAGATGTGAGAAATGGAGACAAGACAGGGTTCTGATCAAGTCTCGTTTATTCAGGGGAGGTGCTGGGATATATAGTGGAGGTATAGGGAAATGACGTGGGCGGGTAAAAGGCGCGAGTAACTAGGCAACCAGGATATGCCAGGAAGTCACACCTCTGGGGCAAAGCAGGAGACTTATGGGAAATAGGTGGGGTAAGAAGAATTAGGAACTTGGCTCAGCAGAGGTAGGGGAAGAGGAAGTCAGCGTCACTAATGACGCTGATGCACCAAGAGAAT
>NDGM011027778.1:0-30377 GCA_002564305.1 Octomys mimax
CGCTTCCCTGGCAAGCGCAAGGGCCTGAGTTCAATCCCCGGTTCTGCCAAAAAAAGAAAAGAAGAACTAAAAACAAAGCACCCACAGGTCCTCCATCCTTCCAAAGACCTCTGCCTGCCTATCTCCTCAGGGCAGGTATCTATCAGCTTCTTTTCCCTCCTTACAAATAAAGTGTCTTTCTGTCTAACCTGTATTCCTTCAACTCCTTACTGGTGCTGAGCTTACCATCCTGGCTGTCTATCCCAGAGGAGCAGTGGTGCCAGTCCCCAGACACACAGTGAGTGGGGGAGGCTGATCACCAAAGAGGTGCTGCTCTCTGCTTATTATCCCTTCTAAGGTGCCCTCAGGGGGACCTTGGGCATCTTACCTCACCTGGATACCTGTGTTCTGGGAATAGATGAGGGACTGAAGAGGAGTCCCCCCAGCCTTGTGGTTTGGCCACCAGCTTAGCTTTCACTTGCCTGATGCACATCTGTCCCTCTGCTTCTTTCTAGGGAAAAACCCCAGCCCCATGCCGCCATTGACTTCTACAGCAATATTTTTCTTACTGAGAAATACAGGCAGGTCCCATGTTGGGACTGTACCTGTTGTCTGCTCCAAGAAGTCCTGCACTTGGCACTGTTTCTGGACTGTTCTGGGCTTCTGGGTTAGTGCTAAAGTTCTCTGTCTTTGCTGTCCCTGCCCTAGAGGCAACAGTATTTGCCAAGGAGCAAGGAAGTCCCCAGGCTCTGCCGCTACTCTCAGGGGCTGGCTGGGGTTGCTGCTGCTGGGATCACTGACAGTTCCTATGGTGGGTAGTCATCTGCCTTCATGTCTTTATGATGTGTAATTAGAAAGCACAGTGAATACTGTCACAGGGCGCCATTCAGGGAAGCTTCTGGCTTGTCCTCGAAGTGACCAGGAAACATTTTCAGTTGTTTCAGGACATGGAGATAGCCATGACATTGCAAAGTAAAGACACTCACAGGAAAGGAACTTCAGAACTGCTTCAGAAGCGGCAAGAACGATGGCTAAGTATGCTTGAAAGTAGGGGAAATATTTTGAGGGGGATTAATGGCAATTAATGTAATAAGTTTTTAAAAATTTTAACACCAAATATATTTTTTGATCATACCTTCTATATAGTACAATGGTACCTTGGTTCACAAACTTAATTCATTCCACCATTCTGGCTGCAAACTGAATTGGTTGTGAACTGAATCAAATTTCCTCATAAGGCTCAATATAAATAAAAATAATTCATTCTGAAACATATGTATTTTTTTAGTCACAAAAATATGAAACAAAGCATACCACAATATGCAGGAACCTCACTTGCAGTGCTCTCTGGCATGGAGGACAGGAAGGTGGGTGGGGATGAGACTATTTTTGGAGAGAGTCCCCCTCCATAAGGACATCTGGAAATCAAGGTCAATGTTGATGACAAATCTGTCTAATGTCACTTGTTTTTTCCTGTGTTACACAGCCCTCTGGAAATGAGAGAGCACATTTTTGTTCATCAGAGTCAGTTATGTTGGAGCGCTGCTTTGCAAAGAAATCCTGGCATTCTACTTTTCCATAATTGGTTTTATCACATCACTGCCAACTCCTCCCTGCCTTCATTTTCCTCAGTGGAATACTCCTCAGCAAGTGCTTTCTGCTGCTCACTCTAGAACTCAGCAAGTTTTTTGTTGTCAGTTCCTCCTTATGATCCTCAATCAGGCTTCTCTGGATATCCACCACCCATGTCCAGACCCATAATCTTGCCCATGAACACAATGTCATCCACTGCCTGTGCATCAGACCCTTCAAACTCAGTGACACAAACTGGCCACAGTTTTCTCCAGGTTGAGTTTATAGTTTGGTATACCACAGTATACCACACCTTCCCAGGTTTTATCAGTGAGGTTGATGTCACATAGGACCCTGAAATATTTCTTCCAGAACTCTTTCAGAGTCAAGGACATCTCTTCAGTGACATTAAAACACTGATGAAGAGTCCCTTTGTGTGCAACTTCTTAAAGTTGTAGCTAACTTGGTGGTCCACGGGGTACAGAAGAGGTGTTGTGTTGGGGAGAGAAACTTGGCCTTGACATCATTTGAATCTCCTACAAGGGCTGGAGGGGGTGCTGGGGCATTGCCCATCAGAAGGCACCCTTTGGGCAGTTGGTTATCAGAGAGAGATTGCTTAACGTTGGGTGTGAGCAATTGTGCAGCCATCCCATGAGCAACTGCCTCAGGACTTCACCTTGGCCCTCCACATGCTGGGCAGTTTGGCCTCACTCATATTCTGGTCCTTGAATGAATGAAGTGTCTGGGAATGGTTCACCAAGAATGGTTCAATCTTCAGATCAGCCCTTAACATTCACACTCAGCAGAAGGGGCCAATCTATTCTTCATGGACTTGTGCCCCAGCAGAATCTTTCCCCCAGATGACTTAGGTTCTATTTGGCACCTTCTTTCAGAAGAGCCCTGTTTCATTGCAGTTGAATGCTTGTTGAGAAATGTATCCTTCTGCCCATGTGAACTCCATGAATTCTTTCTCGTAGGCTTCTGCAGCAACTTCTGCAGAACTAGAAGCCTCAGTATGTTTTGTCACACTTCAGATGCTGCTTTTATTGCAGAATTTACCAAACCACCTTCTACTGGCTTGAAATCCAGCACTTGTTGCACATGTAGTGGGGTTTTCTTGTCATACATCACTGTACAGTTTTCTGGCTTTTTCACAGATCATAGCTTCCCTAGTGTTGTCACGGGCCAGCTGTTTCTCATTCAAGCACACTGCCAAAAGTCTTTCACCTCTTCTAGCGCTCATGTCCTCTGCAGGGTTAACATCATTATTGATTTTGCCACATCAGCTCCATTGATGGCATCTTTGTTTCTTCAAACTAGTTGAGATTGTTGACTTTGCCATCTTGGACAAGTGTTCATAGGTTGGTTTGCAACCACAGTCTCGACTACAGGAAGCCATGACCACATGTCAAAGTGGGTAAGATGGTTGTGTTCAAGTTCTTGTGGAGAAGATGGCCATGGTCATGTTCATTGCCCAATGAAGCATTAAGGAATGGAAGCAAAATTTTGCTGGATGCTTCTGTTTGCAAATCAAATTGTTTGCAAATAGAAACATTTGTGAACCAAGGCATTACAGTATGGAATGAAAGGCTAGGTTCCCTCTGACAAAAGCCTCCAGTCCTAGTAGTTTAAGTGGGTGGGCATTCTTGCCAACTGGGCTTTCTTTCCTGTTACCACTGATTTTAATACCACCAATTTTAATACCACAGGTTCTGTCTTCTTTCTATGTTAGTCTGATCTAGCTACTATGATAGGACCACAATGTTTGGCTAATAGACCAGAAATATTGTTAAAATCCTAGAGGCTGGAAACCTCTTTGTGCAGATCAAAAGTGCCAGCAGGTGTGGTTCCTTCTGAGGCCATTTTCCTGGACTGAGAGACCCATCTTCTCCCAGTATCTTAAAGAAATTGACCCACTGGCAGTGTCTAATCTCTGCTTATGTCACCAGCCAGATTGAATTGGGGGCAACCCCAATGACCTCTTTGTAACTTAACCACCTCTTTAAAGGTCCTATCTGCAAACACAGTCACTTTGTGAGTTGGAGGGCTTGAATTCACTGTAGGAAGTTTGCAGAGTATAGCCCTTAACCATCTCCTGAAATGCTAGACAGAGAAATTAAAGGTATAAGGCTAGATGCCTAAAAAGCAGGTAAATGTTTGTTTGTTTTGTTATTATTGTTTTTGTGCAGTCTTCCAGGATTTAGGGCGCAGTGTCAAGTGTGAGGGTCTTGAGCAGGCTGGTAGAATGTCACCTTCTGGGATGCTGACTGACTTTCATCAGTCAGCAAGTCAGGGACAAGAATCCTGGTGGGTGGATACAGACCTTCGGAAGCTAAAGGTGACAAAAAACTCACAGATGAAGCAGCACTCCAAAGAGGGTGCCTAAGAGGAACTGACAGGGTGTCTGAGGTCAGAGGCTGTTGCAGAAATAGCTTGCATTCCGTGCAGGGGATGGCAGTGAGTCAGCCTTCAAGATTCCACAGCAGCCTTACTCCCCTGTGGCAACCGCTGGCCACCTCTCCTGCCCAATCCATGCCGTGAGGAACTGCACCAGAGCCCTGTTGCTAGAAGCCACTACAGGGGGCAGAGCAAGGGACAATAGGAGATAGGCCCTTATTGGTGGTCTTTGCACATGATGAAGTGTGATTCAAAAAAGAGAGTGGTTGTTTAATTTTTTAGAAAAGTTTATTACAGTAAAAGGCACATGCCTGTTAATGCCTGTTAGAATACTTCTCACTTCAATCACACTTATCCCATCACTCTTGCCACATTCTAAAGCAGTTCTGAAATTCTTCTCCAGGGAGTAACTTTAGTTGTACCATTGTGGTTGCCTCAATGTCTTGAATCAATTTAAAATGTTTACCTTTCATGATCATTTTGACTTTGGGGAAGACCCAGAAATCTCAGTGCCAGCAGCATTCACCAGATGTTGGCTCTCTGTAAAGAACTCAGTGGCAGTGTGTTTACTTTGCCTGTGTAAGATTTTGAGGTCTATCCCCAGCAGCACAAAAATGATAAATAACAATAAGGCCATGAAAGATGGCATCTACTCCCAGCTATCCCAAGCCTAGGGCTTGCAATGACCTAAGGTGTTTCCATCTGGCCCCAAGGACATAGGAGCTCATGTTCCCATCCTCCTGGGTGTTCAGGTCCTGGTAGGGCTTAGAAGTGTCTGGGCTATTGTGGGGTGACTGAGCAATCTGCACTGAGGTTGGCAGGATGCTGATCCTATGAAGGGGTAGGGTGGAGATAAGGATAGTATTTCTGTCTTGCTGTACCAGTACCAGAAAGTCAGCCATCGAGACTTCATGTCTCAGACCCAGAGGAAGTTCCTACTGAGGATCACCCAGCCTTGCACAAAGACTCCTCTTCTCACAAGACGCAGTCCTCTGGCCCAATTGCCCACTTGGCATGCAGACTCTTGTGTGACTCCTTGTCCTTGAGAAGGGAACCTTGAGCACTGCAGGGTCCCAAACCATCTGCAAGACCCAAGTCAGGTGACTGAGTCTCTACACTTTCTCTCTTCCCAACTAAAACCCTACTATAGGGCGGTTCAGCCCACCAAAGCGTCACTTATGCCCTTAAACCACAAGATCCATTTGTCTTGGAGGACAAGGCTGGCCTGGTCCTGAGCAAGGCCAGGCAGTGGTAATGTTCTTATTTCCTTTCAGATGCTTCTTTTCTAGAGGTAAGATGAGAGGTCTGGCTAAGCATGTTGGATCAAGTTGTGACATACTGACTTTACATGGTTAAAAATGAACACGTTAAAAATCATGGATCTAAAAGTGCCTCTTAGGCATGAGAAGGGGCTCTAATATGAGATAAAGAAACAGAAAGGATCCTGGAACTTCATTTTCCATCCATAGTCAAACAGGCGAATACCCCAGGCCATGGCTAGGGTATTTGTAGGACTAGTCTCAAAAGAACTGGGCCCTATCTTTAAGCAGTGGGGTGAGAGGCAAAAGAGAAAAAGTATATCTCTTCAAAGTGTCATAATAGGACATTATGCAGGGCAAATTCTCTCCTCTCTTGCCCAGGCATGGGATTACATATGATCACCAGTCTCAATGCCATTATTGATGACTGATAGTCCCGAGTGCTATGAGACTGTCTAGATATTGCTTTTGTGATGCACAGCACTATCTATACGAGCTTTCTTTTACAATTTGGAAATCTTAGATATGTAGACACTCCTTATAATTGACTTTGATTTATAGGACTAAAAAGAAGACATATTTCTGTTACCATTTGTCTTTTATTTTTATTGTCTCTATTTTTTACCTCCATGTGACTTGGGAAGACTCGCCTGCCGCAGCCAATTCGAGCATCACAACTTGTCATTTCAGAGGTATGGTCAACACAGTTCTCCCAAACATGCCTTTTCTCTTGAACAGTTGGCTTCTCTCTGGGTGTTCTGTACTCACTGTCTAGACGGGGGATTCATGGTGGCTTTCCCTGCCACATACTCCACCCAGCCCCCATCCACTTCTGCCTGTGACGGATTTTCATAGCCATCCTGGAATAAATATGCTCTGTCTCTACAGCAGACTCTTTATTCTCTCAGTGTCCATGGAAACTGATTCATTGCCCTAGGGTTTCTGTCTGGCAATTGCGTCCAGACAGCCCCGCCATGTTCTAGCACATGTGTGGGATCTGGATTTGGGTTTGGCCTTTCTCTTGCTATTGTTTTGGTTCACTGGGTCTCCTCTGGGATATGGTCACTGCCTTTTGGTCCCATCCTCCCATCCACCCCTTCCCCCCACCAATTCCAAACCCAGCCAGCTTTGTGTTTAACCCAAGGGAAATTCTTGTTGGTCAGTGACCCATGAAGCTTCTAGAATCAGACATTCGGTGTCAAGAGTATGCCACCCTCCTCTGAGTCTGGCCTGCTCTGTCCAAAGGGTGAGTCTGTGGGCGTCAAATCATGTGGTTTCCTGTCTCAAGCAAGGGTTATTCAACAATCTTGGTGGCATTATTAGGGGCTTTGATGGTAGAAGGAGAAACATTTACTTCTACATAGGAAAATAACTACTCAGTTGGGTCTGGAATTCATTTGCTTTGTCCAATTATTTTCAATCAAATGGCATTGTGAGGAAGCCACTGTGAACTTGTTTAAAGACTCTTCTGTTGTGTTTTTGTGGTTTTCTCAATATTCAGAAAGATATTTCATTCCTTTTAAGAAGTCTTGACAACAAGAAGAAGTTACAGAGACTTAACAGAGACCAGGTTGTAAAATAGAAATGAAAAGTCCATCAGGGTGAAGGGATTGTTGACAAGTTGAGAGGCTCCATCACAAAGGAAAGAAGCATGTTCTCCCTTTGTTTGTTTGTTTGTTTGTTTGTTTACAGTACCAGGGATTAAACTCAGGACCTTGTGCTTGCTAGGCAAGCACTTATTCCACTGAGCTATCTCCCTCCCTGACCCATCCTCCATTTTATATGGTCAAGATATTGTACCTCATAAAGATGTGAAATACATACTAGCAGTTGAGAATTCAGAGTCCTCTCTAGGGCAGAGGCAGACAGTGAGAATAAGACAGATTCACAGGTCCACAGAGAGACCAGAGGGAGGAAATTACTTCTTTCAGAAGGGAGCTGGTAGAGGAAGAGCTCAACACTGAGAACATATTATGGGCAATGTGGTAGAACATAGCACTGAAGTTCTTCTCTTCTTTTCCAATTAAAGGCTGGGATCTACGTCTCTTCTCTTGATAGACTTGAGAGTACATTGAACAGTAAACATGGGGGATGTGCTACTTTATGACTTCTAAAACTAGGTCTCACAGGTCATGCAGAATCTATTGGAGGACAGTCACTTTTGGATTTCTGTACCTGAGGGATAAACCTGACCATCCTGAGAAGGCCACCTGTGAGGAAACTGAGCTAGTGGGAAAGGACACATGGGACCTCTGATCAGTATTCTAGATCTTTAAGTCACCAGGGCCTGAATGCCAGGTGATTAAATAGACAGGACAGATAATCCCAGATCCTAGCTGTCCACCTCTAAGCCTTCTGTGCTGAAGCCCCAGCCACTCAAGAGCAGAGATATCCCAGATCTCTGTGATCTGTCCAAATTTCTGACCCACTGAATTTGTCTACTCAGTGAAGTGGCTATGTGAAGCCACTAGGTTTTGTGCTAATAGAAACTGGAGCTAACAATGTATAAGTCAGGCACAATGAAGCAGATTAAGACATTAGAGAGTGAAAGGGTGGTTTGAAGTTTAGACAGATATTTTGGACAGGGTGACAGAAAATGTTTGTGAGGAGTTGGGCAAAGTAGCACACACCAGCACTCAGGAAGCTCAGGAAAAAGGACTGCCAGTTTGAAACCAGCCTGGCCTATATAGTAAGTACCTGTCTCAAAAAAGAAAAAGGTCTCTGAGGAGCTGGAATTGCGGTTTGGAGGGGCACTTACCCTGGGAGCAGAGGCAGCGACATCAAGGCCCTAAGATGGGAATGAGGTTATTCAAAGGACAACAAGACAAGGAGGTAGAGAGCAGCAGGAAACAAAAAAGGGAGGGAAGGAGCTGCGTACATGCAGGGCTGTGTTGGCCATAAGAGTTGCACTAGCTGACTTTCTGGACCTTGAGACACAATACACCACATCCACAATTTATAGGAGAGGTTTAATCTCCTGGTTTGAGGAGATTTGGTCTATGTGTCTTGCTTACTTGTGTAGCTGAGACAAAATACCTGGCACCCAAACTAAAGGAGGAAAGGTTTATTTAGCTCACAGTTTGTGGAGGCTTCAGCAAGCTCCAAGACAGGGTGACATGGCATAGGGGCAATGCTTCAAGGCAGCAAAAGTTGGAAAAAACAATTTGAGCAAAATGGAGGAGAGCAAGCCTCTTCTCCTCTCTTGTACTGTAAGCAAGCTACCCCAGCTAAAGTGGGTGTAGTACTCACACCATCTCTGGCCCTCTTCTTGCTCAGGATGAGGATATTTATAAAGTAAGGACCCTGGCCCCTCTTAAACCTTAAATTTCTACACTTCTCAAGTTGATATAGGATATCCACTATTACACCATAGTTGACTTCCTCAAAGGCAGGATCATCACGGTGGAAGAGATGGCAGAGAAAAGCTGCTCTGTTTATGGCAGCCAAGAAGCCCAGCAGGGGAACAGCACCGGAGAAGATGGGTCAAGGGACCAGACGTGACCCTGAGGTCACAGGTCCATTACTTGCTGAGACACACCCAGGAGTTTGCGCTATAATCTTCTAGGTGCTTCTTAATCCAAAGAAGTTGCTATATCAAGATCACCATGTTATCAGGGCTTTGGGTTTCATCCCAAATTGCTGTGAAGCCTTGAATAGGACAGGTTTTCAGCACTGCCTCCCTCATGGCTTTATCTAGTCGAGTTACTGCAGAGAGCTTCTGCAGGCTGATCATTTGTAACCCAAATCTCTGCTCCAAACACCAGACTGTTTAACTGCCCACTCAGCTCTGTCATTATTAGTAGACATCTAAAACACAGAACACAGGCTGGGGAGATAGCTCAGCTGAATAAGCGCTTGCCTGGCAAGTGCAAGGGCCTGAGTTCAATCCCTGTTCCACACAAAAACAATTTTAAAAAACACAGAATGCGCAATATATTAACTTATTCCCACGCCCAAATCTACTCCTCCCAGTCTGCCCAGTGTCTCTGAATGGCACCTCAGGCACCCAGGCAGTCTGATTCTTTCTTTCCTCTACACCACGTGTCTGATAACAGTGGTCCTGTTGCCTAGGTCCTCCGTCAGTTTCCGATGCTTCCATCATCCTGGCATAAAATGTGGCTATTGAAAACCTGATGATGACATAGTTTTTATCTTCCTCATCAGTATGTTGGTCTTTTTGCTTGAATGTTAAAGGGATTTTATGTTTTCCTTTAAAATTCAGACATGAGAATATATTTTGATTTTTGACTTCTTGTATGTAGCTCACTACGTTATATTTATGACATTAATTTCAGGAAAGTGTTTTTGAATTTCTGCTTTTAGTTTTTGTCCCATTTCATGCTTTGGTTTTGTTTTAAGAATTTCTATTATACAAATGTTGGCCACTCTTTGCCTATCCCTGTATTTGCTACTTTCCCCAAGATCCTTAATTCTTTTTCATTTATTTTGATGTAACTTTGTTTCATTGATACTTTCTATTTCTTTAAAAATTTTCTTCTAAGTCAATGTCTTTTTTTCTTTTTTAATTTTAATTTGCCTTTCTGACATGATTTTTTTTTTCTTTTTTAAAATGTATTTAGTACAAGGTGTACAGAGTCTCACTACACAGATTGGACTCATAGTGATCCTCCTGTTTTCAGCCTCCCAAGTGCTGTGATTACAGGTGCGCCACCACGTCTAGTCTCAGTTGCATCTCAGTACGCCCTGGGGGTGGGGCCACTATGGCATTTGGAGATCAAACCCCAGTCCCTCCGTCTGCCTAAGCAGGCACTTTAGTCCACTGAGCTATCTGGCTGGCCCCTGACATGATATTTTTTCCTTTTATTCCTTCTATCATCTTCTGAATTTTTCTAGCTATAATATATGGTACTCTTTTAGTTTGCCTTGATATATAGGGTGTGGGTTCATTTGTTTTATAGACACTTTTTTTAGGCATATTTTATGATTTGTAGGGATGTGATTCTGTACTTTTTATCTTTTTTTCCTGCATAACTTTTGGTTCCATCTGATTTTTGTACTTTTCTGTTGAAACTTTCTCTATGGAATTAGTTTCTCTGAATCCCTGCATGATACTGTTCTACGAGATACTACCTTGATGATCTGGAGGCCCCAGTTCAGTTGCTTTCATGAATGTTCCAGAATGCAGTGACTCACTTGTGGAGGTCTCTACACTCTATCCCCTTTCCCTCCCCCAATTGGTCTTATTACTTTGTCCTTCCTTTGTCTCTCTTGTCCCATATGCTGCTTAATTTGATTTTTGTTCCCAGCAGTTTCTTCTCAGTGTGGGACTTTTTCCTGGCGGGAATTTGAGTTAGTTATTTTAGAATTCAAGTGACTATTTCAGGCAGCTTTAACCCTCTCAGCTCTTTACTGCAGACCCCTTACAGTTTCCCACTGTTTGAGTGCCCACAACCTTTTTAGTGTTGGGTGCTATTTTCAGAGAAACTCTCTCCGCTTTCCACTGAGCTCTGCTGGGTATTTTAGGAGTCTCAGGTTTTTCGTAGGCTCTGAGAGGCTTTGATTCCTTTTATACAAACACTCATAGTACTCAGGTCTTCTGTTAGTGGCTTGTCCTCATCTACTTATATTTTAGAAGTCATGGGCCAGTGAGATAGCTCAGTGGGCTAAGCACCTGCTTAGGCAAGCACAGGGACCAGGGTTCAATCCCCAGCACCACATGCTGTGCTGGCCCTGCCCCTGGGTGCACTGAACTGGCCACTGAGTCTGGGCGTGGTTGTGCACACCTGTAATCCCAGTGCTGGGGAGGCTGAAAACAGGACGGTCACCACAGGTCTGAGCTGCATAGTGAGACACTGCACCAAATACATTAAAAAAAAAAAAATTAAAGAATTTAAAAAAAGAAGTCATGGGAATACCTGGTCAGCTCTGTGTGTGTGTGTGTGTGTGTGTGTGTGTGTGTGTGATCTGTATTATCCATGAATTTTTGGCTTGTTTTTGTTTTCTAAAATTTTTCCTATCAATTTTACATGTTGGAATTTGGAGACATTAAAATTATACTCTAAGTATCATCCCTGAATATGTCTGGCTATATTCGAAGTAGTACTTTAAAAATATAGACCAGATCATGTAACCTCTCTGTTAACAGTGCTTCCACGGCTTCCCATGCCATTAGATGGGAGCTCGGGCCTCTTACAGATGTAGAGGGGCTGTGTCCTCTGGCTTCCTCCTCCCTGCTCACTTGTCCAGACCCATGCTTCCCCCTTGCCTGCTCTGCTGGTGCCACGGTGGCCCCAGTGCTATTTCTCAAGAGCACTGTGAATGCTCTGCTCCAAGATGTTTGCACTTCCTTTCCTCCTGCTGTTTATGCGAGCATCACCTCTCTCTAGAACCTTCCCCGGCTGTCCTATGCAGAGCTGTAGCTGGTTCCCACGCTACTTGATTTCCCACCTCCACCTCTCCTGCTCTTTTTCCTTCTGGGTACTGTTTTCCTCATCACATATTTTCCTTATTAATTTTCAAATATCAAATAGACTGTCAACTCCATACAGGCAGATTTTTGGTTAAAAGTTAAATTTTTTGTTGAATACATGAAGACAAGAGTAAATATATTTCAAATATATATCTATTTCTATTTTTCTATGTATCTATCCATAAGGGATGTAAGATAGCTATACTACTAATTTCTATTACTTCATTGAGGCCCAGCGAGATAGCCCAGTAGTCTAAAGTGCCTGTTTAAGCAAGTTTAGGCAAGCCCGCAGAGACCGCGGTTCTATCCCCAGCACTGCGTGTAGTGCCAGCCCCGCCCCAAGAGTGGGCTGAACCGGCAACTAAAAATTAAAAAAAATTTAAAATGAAAGTTTGTTACTTCATTGAAAGAAAGGTTTGTGCTTAAACTGTTGGATCAATTTTTCATACTTACGTCTCATAATCTGAGCAACTATTTTGGAATCAACAGTAATCAATGCACCAACCATTTTTACTCTCCTACTATATCATTTCTGAAAATGTGTATCATTGTTTTATTACTTTTCTCTTTATAATAATAATAATGATAATGATAATGATAATAATAAAATTATAACCCCAAAAAGAGTAAATACATTTCAAAACTTCTCTGTTTTCATTATAAAGAATGTCAAAACAAGAAATGGAATCAGGAGACTAACACAATAATCCAGGCAAGAATGTGAGTGGAGTTGGGGATAAATGATAGAATTTGTGACTTATTATAAAGGCAGATTTGACAGATGTGCTAATTATCAACACTGGTTGGTAGATGCTGCTTAATTGATGAACTATTGTAACAGTTAACTTCATGACAGGCTGGTCATAGCTCCTGACTCCTGTAAATTTTCAGCTCATATTTTTATCAATGAACAATCAGGTATTGTGTGGCCAGGAGAATCCAATGGACCCAGAAAGGGGGCATTTTAGTGGTAGGCACTGGGAAGCTTTTCCTAAGTATTTGCTGCAGGTGAATTCTGTCTGGGGTTAGGTCGAGGGATCTCACTTCTCTTGCATGTGGTCTCTCCTCTCAGTGGACTATGTCAGCCTCCTTGTGGTGGCCGCAGGGCAGCATTCCCATAGGACAAACATAGAAGCCACAAGGGTTAGCTAACTTTGGACACCACACGCTGTCACATTTGCTGAATTCTATTGGTCGAACCAAGTTGCAGCCTGGCTCAGATGGAAAGGGGATCTCAAGAAGCCTTCAGCTCCTTTTATTTGTTTGTTTTGAGGCAAAATCTTGCTCTGAAAGTACAACACAGGCATGAATCTACTTACTGCTCACAGTGATCCTGAAGAAAGGGACCCAGGAATGCAAACAGCCTACCCGCAGTCTGCAGCCAGAAAAGAGTGGGTTGCCTGTCCAGTCCACATTTGGCTGACTCTAAAACTCTGTTCTGCTTTTGTTTTTTCTCTTCCTGTTTTAGTTCAGGGACTTGTCATGCATCAGTGATGCACGGAAGAGGGAGTCTAGTCAGCTTTGCAAGCAGTTTTCTCTTCTTTGCGGAAGTTCCTTGCCATCTCTGAGGTTTTTCCTGTCCCATGATTTCTAGAGTATGTTACCTAGCCCTGTAGCATGAGGTATGATTTTACTCATGGAAGACCCTGCCCTGTAGATAGTGTTCACGTTGCACCCGATGTTCTGGGTTAGGGTTGGTCAGGGGTCTAGGATGACCCTCCTGTCCCTGAGGTTGCCAGAGGATTTTCTTTGGTGTAGACCCCTGCTCCAGTGGAGGCAGATCTGAGCAGCAACTAGAATTTGAGGGCCCCACTCCACTCCCCAGATTGCCTCTGAGTCCTTTCTAGCAAGGCTATCGGTCATATGCTGGAGCAGCCCAGGGTTGTAGTTCAGCAACATGGCCACACCCGTCCAGCTGGGAGACAGGCATACACATTGTGATCAACACATATGGTGAATATTTAAATTTTAAAAAATTCACTGGGTGTGGCTGTGCAGGCCTGTAATCCTAGCACATGGGAGGCTGAGGCAGGAAGATTGCCATGAGTTGAAGACCAGTCTGGGCTACAAAGTGAGTTCAGGGCCAGCCTGAACTACATTGTAAGATGCTGTCTCAAACAAACAAACAAACAAACAAATCATTATTACAGTGAAAGACACATTGCCATTAATCCCCTTCAAAAAACTCGAGCTCACTTGAAGCACACTCCACCCATTGTTCCTGCCACTTCCTGAGGTAGTTCTGGAAGTCTTATTTCATGACTGGCTTTATAAAATGTGATTTTAAAAAATAGTGAATGGGGCCAAATAGCTCAGCAGATTAAAGTGCTTGCTTAGGCAGATGTAGCGGTCGGGGTTCCATTTCCAGGGTGCCGTGCTGGTCCCTCCCACAGGGTGCACTGAGACGGTGGAACACAGGTGGATCGCTACTCGTCTGATTTATGTAGTGAGACCTGTAGACTTTTTTTTTTTTTTGGCAGAACCAGAGATTGCACTCAGACCCTTGCACTTGCCAGGCAAGCACTTATTCTACTGAGCTATCTCCCCTGTCCCGAGACCTTAGACTCTTACTAAAATTAAAAAAAAAAAAAAAGAAAGAAAGAAAGAAAAAAGAAAAAGAAAAGAGCAGAAAGCTTGAGTAAAAAAGATTTTTAAAAATCGCAAATGTTGCTGCCCAGTGCTGCCCTGTGGAAAGCCAACCTTTAAAAACATCAGCGCGTCCTCATCCACCTTATTCACCAGATCAGGCACTGTGTAGCTTCTGGTTCATTCCCAAAGCCAAAATGACCGTGAAAAGAAGCCAGTTTTTAACTGATTCGGGACATTGAGGCAGGCACAATTGCACAATAAAGAGGACTTCCACAACAGAAGTGGAGCAAGAGGGGTTGAGGGTGGGCAACGGGGGTGCGAATACGATCAAAGCAATTACACACATTGAACTCCCCCGTCCCGAATATGTGCAACTATGGGCCAAGACCAAGAGGGGGCTGGGGCGGGGTTAAAGTTCGCTACATGCACGTACAGATCTGCCCAAATGAAACCTGTCACTCTGCATAATCAATATGCATTAACAAAAATGTGAGACAAAAAGTGACAAGAATGATGGGATAAGTGTATTTATTTGAATTGAGAGGAAATATTTTGAGGGGGGTTAATGTCAAGATCTTTTACTGCAATACATTTTTTAAATTTATACATTTGCTATGTATTTTCTCTTCATCACACCTCATTTTTTTTGCATGTGGATTGGACCTCCGGCTTCAGAGCGGAAGGCTGAGCAGCGGTGTCTCCTCTTCCACCTGGGTAGAAGGAAGTGGGCTGTTGTCCAATCCTGTGCAGCCATCCCCACTGTGGTACTCTAGCCTCCCTCTCCTGCCCCCAAATTTCCTGGCCAGAATCCAGGAGGAGTTGGGAGCTGGGGGGAGGATGGCTTTGTCTCTCCACAGTATCTGCAAGATGCTACCTGGAACCCAGTGATGATGTAACCACAGGCGCTGTGGGCGCTGGCCGCCTCCCTGTGGGTGGCACTGAGGACAGGCTGGCCTGGGGAATCCCGCTGGTGACAACCCAGAGTGCTGTGGCACTGATGAGGCAGCTGGCGGCTCAGGCCAGTTTCAAGTGTGACAACATCTGCATGGCGTGTGTAGAGCCAGCCAGCGTCAGCCTGGCCAGGACGTACATCACCTCCTCAGAGGCTCTTGTGGTCGATTCACTGATGACTCATTTGTAATCTGGTTTCAACACTGTGAGTCAAAACGCACCACTTTCATTAAAAATAACATTCACTGGGGTCTAACGGCTTTCTTTTTTCTTTCTGTATTTTACTGTACAGTGTGGTTTCTGGATGGGAAGCCATCAGGTGAGAGGAGGGGTGTTCTGCGGGACCTGAACATAATTGTCATGTCTCTATGGGGACAACAACCCAGGCAGGGAGTGAGCAAACAGCCTGAGTCCTGGCAAGGAGTCCTGCAGTCTTCCGAGCCCACGTATGAGGGATCAGGGTGCATGCGTGTCCTCCCTGCTCCAGGTACAAAGCCTGGTGTAAACTCCCGAAGTCTCAGGACCACCTGCGATGCTTATGGAAAACGCAAGTTCCTGCATCTCCCCACAAAACTCTGAGTGTGGAGCTCCCGCAAATTCCTCAGGACCTTTTCAGTAGCAGCCTTGACTTGGGGTGAGAGGGAATGTGACTCCCTGTATGCCACCCTCCCTGTGAAGTGAAGTAGAAAGGCAGACAGTCCCCAGACTGAGCCTGGGAATGGAGAAGATGAGAGAGGAAGAGGTGCGGGTGGGGGAACCCCGGGCTGAAGCAGGCCCTGTGGGACTTTGCTAAGCTCCTGCTTTCTGTGAGGCACCCCCAGTCTTTCTGGTTGGGGGATCAAAGCTTGGGCATCCCCTATTTCCTTGTTTGTTTGTTTGTCTCTTTTAAAAAAGAATGTGTGGTATTCTGCAGAGCAAAAGCACTTGCTGAGCTGTTTCTCTGTATTTGTGTTGGAAAGATGTTAGCAGCCTCAGTGGGAAACACATTTTTAAAAGATACAGCTGGGGAGGGCTTGCTTAATGCGGACAGCTACAGTTTTATGAGATGAGAAGAGATATAGAGATGGGTGGTGGTGGTGACTGTACAGCAACGACAGGGAGTGAACTTCGTACCCTCAAGTGGGACACTTAAGAATGGTTAGGATGGTATGTCTTTCTGTTTTCTGCATTTTACTACAATAAAACACTGGCGATGAGAGCCTGACTTGAAAGAGTCTCTAGACACCTCTCCACACCCCACCCCACTGATGGCCTCAGGGACTCTCGGGAAACCACCATGTACTTCAGCCACTTGTACTTGATTTTCTGACTTCACTGCTGCTTGTCTCAAGTTCCATTTCGGGAAGGGTTTTCTCGCCTGGTTCAGAAGCAGGCTGACCCAACCATTCTGAGTCTGCCTCCTGCCTCCCCCCACCCTCCACTCTGTCCAAGGGCTCCTGGTAGCCAGGCCTCTTACAGAGGGAACTGGGCCTTAGGTTGAAAGTGGAAGGGGACAGGCTCACATATGGCCTGGGCCCTCATAGGAGGAATGCCTTCTTCACTTAGTACCCCCTTGTGGCTGGCCTGGGTTGGCTACCTGTGTCTTCCTGGGCAACTATGCTCAGTAGTGCCAGGTCCTAGCCTTGCTGGGGCACTGTCAACCCTGACCATCAGGTCCTCCCATTCTGCATTTCCTGCCCTCCCTGTATCCTGCCTGAGGCTCCTGGTGGCCTTGGGCTGAAGTTTCCTTGCTCCTTTCCACCCACCTCCTGCCCTCTGGCTCTCCACTCCTCCCTGCACCCATCTGCATCCAGTGCAGGGGACCTCCAGGTGCCTTCCAGAATTATCTCCCAGTTTCTGGTTCTGTTCTGTGTCCTGCCTTCCCATGGAAGAAGGCAAGACTGTTGAGATGCAGCCCTGGTGGCCTTAGATATGTCGCACACATTACCTGACATCTTCTGTCCTTGCCAACTCTCGTTGCTGGTCAGCTGCATCCTGGAACAAAGGCCATGAGTGCAAGGAGCTTGACGCCAGGCTCTAGGTCTCGGAGCTGTTGCTGGTGGTGCCCAACCTCTTCTGCCACCTGCCTTTCTAGGTCAGAAACTGACTCCAGCTGAGCTAATTTTTAGGGTCTTTGCTGTCCACTTTGGAGTTGGTTTGGTGTCAGAACCTCTTTAAGGGAAGACAGGCCAACATCAAGGATGGACTAAGCAGATCCAACATGGAGCAGGATGCTGGGGTTCAAATCCAGCCTCTTCCTCCATGTGGCCTGCCTGCCCTCTAGGGAAGGTCGTCCTGATCTCCCAAGAGGCACATGTGCCAGGAGTTGGTAGTGCTGATGGAGGAGGTGTTGTAGACTTCTGAAGCCCAACCAACTACCTGAGTGCTGCTCATCAAAGGAGGGTGTGTCCTCAGGGTATTGTTCATGCTGGCCCACCTTGCTCTAGCCCTGAGTCTGGGCTTTGAGTTTAGCAAATTAGACCCACCAGACCCCCGCCCTATCTACCAAGGATCCAGTGCACACAGGTCTAACTCATGAAACGTTTTTAAAACAATAAAAGATAATTGTGGTTAAATACACATAAATTTACCAGAGTAACCATTTCTCAGTGTATGGCTCATGAATGTTAAGCACATTCACATTATTGTACAACCATCACCACCATCCATCTCCAGAGTTCCTTTCATCTTGTGAAACCAAAACTCTGTCCATTAAACAGTAACTCCCCACTCTCTACTCCCCGCCCTCTCTCTTGCCACCACCGTGCTGCTTTCTCTTTATGCATTTGACTACACTAGTAACTCAAACCATCAGTATTACATACTATCTGTCTTTCTATGACTGATTTATTTCTTGCCCTCAAGGTTTATCCATGTTGTAGCCTGTGTTAGGATTTCTTTCAAGAGCTGAGTAATATTCCACTTTGTGCATACATCACATTTTGCTTAGCCAGCCATTCACCAATGGATATTTGAATCGCTTCAACCTTGTGGCTGTTGGGAATAACACTGTTAGGAGGGTGTGTGTACAAGTATTTCTGTAGATTTTGCTCTCAGTTCCTTTGGGTATATCCCCAGAAATGGAATGACTGAATCACACGGCACGGTATATCCCCAGAAATGGAATGACTGAATCACATGGCAATTCTATTTTTACTTTTTGAGGAGTCACCATGGTGATTTCTGTAATGTTTGCACCATGTGATTTTTACCAGCAATGCACAAGGGTTCCACTTCTCCACCTCTCTCATCCCTAGAGTTCGGACACATCTAGTAAACTCTTACAAAATACTGAGTTGAGGTAGAAAGAAGGTGTTTACATTCTACGTTATATTACATGTATTTGTAAAGACATTCTTTAAGCATCTCTTTCTTTCCTGGGTTCTCCCTCCAGTCAGAATTGAGTTCTCTTCCTATTCTTTCCTTTATTGTGCTGGTCAGTTTTCCAATGGTACAACAAAATCCTTGTGAGAAACAAAGACTTACGGTTCCAGAGGTTATAGTCCATGGTCAGCTGGCTTTACAGCAGAACCATCATAGCAGAAAGGCATAGCAGAGGAGAACTGGTCACCTCATGGCAGCCAGAAAGGAGGGGGAGAGACAGAGAGACAGAGAGAGAGAACAGGGATAAAATACAGCCTGTGAAGATGCGCTTTCAGTGACTTGCTTCATCCAGTTAGACCCAGTTAAGCCACTGAGCAATGATCACATCAGTGAACTGATCCACCGTGAGGTTGCAACCTTCATGCTACAATCGCTCCCCCAAAGTCCCACCTCTGCACAATGCTGCCCTGAGAACCAAGCCCTCACAGCTGGGCCTTCAGGGGCCATTTTGGACCTAATTATAGCACTAACCAACAGGGTTGCTGTCCTGGTATTATCATCCTTTCATTATTAATTCATTTGATAGGTTTACGCTCACATGGTCTGCATTAAGTCTCCTTTTGAGACAGTCCTATGGCCACCCAGGTCCATTCTCTAGCGGTCACCCATGGCATGTTTCTGACTGGTGACATTTCATACACAAGTGATTAAACTGACTAGGGAACTAGGAACATAATAACAAGTCGGCACCAAAACCAGAACTGAAAGTGCATAGGCAGGGAAAAATCAGACAGGTTTGCTTAGCAGCTGAGCTCATGAGATACAATGGAAAGTTATCACCTGGTCCTCTGCGTGACTCGGATCAGAGTCACGAGGTACAGACTGCCCGCCCTTGGAGGAAACCAGCTGCGCTATGGTGATTATCAGGACAGCGCTATGGGACTGTGGAGGCCATGGCCCAGGACCCTTAATGGATCTGTCTGCGGAATTCTGCCAGACTCCCTGAGGGCATCAAGGAGGGAGCGTCTGCTGCAGAGATGTAAAGTGTGAGACACACTGGGGACTGTAGACATGTGTGTTTTCTCATGGATCTGATCGGTGGTCAAAGAAACATACTAGCTCTAGAAACATCACTGTGGCGCCCTGCCTGATGTTCCCTTGGGGAGGATGGGTTCTGGCCAGGTCAGGGCAGCCCACTCCTTGGATTGTCCTGTGAATATTTATTCTCGTCTTCCTTTCTAGAGCACGGTAGTGTCTCAACCTATGGGGCCGTGGACTGGGCTTCACAAATGGGACACGAAAGGAAGTAATTCCATGCCTCTGTTTTGTGCTACCATAACACAGTATCATAGCCTGGGCAATCTTAAAAATAGGAAGCTATTTGCTCACAGTTCTGGAGGGTGAAAGTCAATACCAAGGCACTGGAAGGTTTGGTGACTGATTCCAAGAGAGACCCCTAATTACGGCATGATCTGGAGAGAAAGAATGCTTTGTCCTTCCTGGTAGATGGTAGATTCAAAAGGAGGACGAACTGATTCTTATTATGATAGTATAAATTGCACCCAGGAAGCTTCAGGCCTGGTGTCTGAATCACTTCTCGAAGGTCCCAGCTTAGCTGGACATGGCACTATAATACCAGCACCTGGGCGTCTGAGGCAGAGGAGTGCAAGTTTAAGTCCTACCTGGGCAACTCATGAAGATCCTATCTCAAAATTAAAAAAAAAAAGCTGGAGATGTAGATCAGTGTGAAAATACTGTATTTAAGCTCTAGTACCACACACAAAATTCCCATCTCTTTAAGACTATTACAATAACAATAAAATTTCAACATGAGCTTAAGGATTTTTTAAAAAAATTGTTGTTTTGCAGTATTAAGGATTTAACCCAGTGCCTCCTCACCAAGCAATGTTCCTAGTCATTTCCTTTTTTTTTTTTTTGGCGGAACTGGGGCTTCAACTCAGGCCCTTGTACTTGCCAGGGAAGTGCTTATTCCACTGAGCCATCTCCCTGGCCCCTTCCAATTTTTTTTTTTTTGGTTGTGAAATAGGCTCTCCCTAAATCGTCCAGGGCAAACTCAAGCTTGCTGTCTTCCTGCCTCAGCCTCTCTCAGGACTGAGATTATAGGTGTGCTCCATCACCTCTGGGTTTCCACTTGAATTTCTGAGGGGACAAATCGTTGAACTATGGCAGCAGCCTTGCCACCTGCAGAGTGGACCTTATTATGGTGACGCTGGCCGCTCCTTAGAGAGAACGCACACTCTTCTCATTTCTATGCTCTCTTGCCTTCTCCAGGTTGCCTTGAAGAACCCGGACCCCCACTAGTAAGCCAGTAAAAGCAACACTCAGCCAGAAGCCACCATTAGCAGAAAAGCAGCTATTGTTTATTCCAGGACCAAAGATGCTCAACAATGCTCTGTGCCAGTCTCAGAACAGCCCAGATGATGGCTCCCTTTGCGGAGTCGGATGGTAGCTTCACAATTGTTCATGCCTGTATTTGGGGGACCTCTTGAACCTATGTAGGGAATCCCCTATCCTTCACAGAGAACCCTCAGATATTCATGATTCGTATTAGCAGATGGAAGGAATGCCAGTTCCAGGCAAGTCTTTGAAAGTACAGGTAGGATGTTCCATCTGACTTTCAAATTTAGCAGCACAGGAGGAATTGTGAACAGCTGAAAGGGCTTGTCATGAAATGCAGCTCCTGGCAGGAGGATTTAGTGGGTGAAAACATTAGAGTTATCCTTTAGGCATCTGAAGAGCAGAACGAGATGCATGTGCGTGTGAGCGTCTGTTTGACATGGACTGGGAGAGCATGCCCCAGAAACCTGACCTGGGTGAGAAGACGTCTTCCTTAGGCTCTCCAGAGGTCTCTTCAGGCATTTCACCTCACAACACCCTTCCACGAACCTGAGGTCCTTGTCAATTCTTGCAGGTCTGTTTCCAGCCCTCAGTGACCCCTTTTTTTTGCACATGCTGCAGAAACAAAGGCTGGGTCTGACCTTGCTTTCCCTTTCCTTCTAATTAGGCACTGGTTGAAAGTTTCCATGAAGTTATACAACTGATACACGTAGGATTCTCAAGAGAAAACAAATGCAGGATTTTTTTTTCTTTCATTCTGTCTTTTCATCCTCGTTAAATGACACTTGGCAAGACTGCTTCATTTGTCATGGAATGATCGGAGCCCTTTAGTAATCTTCCCGTGAAAACCTGTGTACTTTGAGAGCCAGAGCCCCATGAATCTTTGTCTGGCGGAAATGTAAATGTTTTGAGAAGGGTGTGTGTTTCCGAGTTTGAGCCACGGCAGAGACCGAGGGGCCTAAGGATGAAGGATGGTGTGCATGGATGCTCTGGGCAGTTCCTGACACTGATGAGTCACAGATCCTTTTTTCCTGACCCAACATATTTCCTGCCATCTTCAGGAGACCCTGAGCTTAGGAAGCCGCAGAGAGGAAGTCGGCTTCATTCTGATTCTTATACTATGGCACTGAGGGACTAGCGGAGGCCCTAGCTTAACCACAAACGCTGGTTTCCACCATTACTATTCCTTTGCCCCCTGTGGGGATGCAGGTGGGGATGTGGGAAGGCGATGTTAAGCGCCCTTGTGAATTCTAAACTCTGCTTGTGTGCCTCAAATGCACAGCTTTATGTGTCCCCAGAACAGAGCTCTGTGTCTGGCAGACCCCTTGGCCTAAGATGGAAGAAAAGGAGAAGGAGAATGGAGCTCCATGCAGAGATTCAGACAGATAAGTATGTGGGAACTCTGGCTAACCCTCTGGTAGCCAAACTGGAGGGCAAGCCAGGCCTCCTTCCCTTCCTGCTCTGTTGTCCAGTCCAGTGGGTCCACTACAGTGGCCACTGGTCACTGCCATTAGACACACACACACCGTGGGAAAGGGATGTGGGCTGCAGAAAGGGCACTGGCCTCAGAATCAGAAGCCGGGCCCCAAGTCCATCCTGCTACCATTTCTCATTTCTGAGGGGTGACTGTGACATAGTGGTGCCCATGTCACTAAAGTCTGGTGAGGTTCTAGCAATGGGATGATCATAAAGTGGAGACCACTGCATCAGGGTGGGCCAGAGGGATTTTGTCCACATACTGAGGTTTAGTGGATCAGGCCTCATCTGCAAATGTGGAAATTCTGATTTTAATAGGTAAGACCTGGAGGGAAGCTTAGTGGATATTTATTCCCATTATGACATTGCAGATAAGCTAAGTTATAAAGAAGGTCACATGATGGGTAATCTTGGGCTACTTGCCTGGTGTGAGAGAGAGGCCACAGGCCATGGACTAGATTTGTTTGTAGGCAAGAGCCCTGTCCATGCAAGGGGACTCAGAATCTTGCCTAATCAGGGTAGAAAGGTGTATGTGGCTGGCAGGTAAGGGCAGGATTCTGTGATAGAACAAAGGCCCAGGGAGCAGCCTGGGTGGATTCCAGAAGGAACTACTGTTCCTTGGCATCCTGCAGAGTCCCTTAGCCTTATGAACAGGGCTGAGCTCTTGGCCAGCTCCCCCAAATTCCTGGCTGTCAGAGGATCAAAAGCCCCAGAGGATGGCAGCTTTCTAGGTTGGAGTGAGCCAGGAGTCACAGGCTGTCCTGTCTTTCTTCATGATGAGTTGTTCTGGTGGCATGTTTGCCCTTTGCCATGAAGGTGCTGCTCACATCACCTGGACCAAGGCAACAGGACCTAGGAGATCGGCGCATAGGGAGCCAGGCACCAGACCGGGAGGACAGTCCTCTTGTTTCTTCAGCTTTGGAGGTGCAGGCCTAGGCTGTGCAGGCCCAGGCTCTGCTTTGACACAGCCGGCGCCTGTAATGCTTGTCACCCCAGGGACAGGCAGCTGTGCTCTTGCCACCTCAGGAATGTTGGAAACCCTGGCCTGGGGAGGAAATAGATCTCTTATGCTCTCAGACTTCCTGCTACCCCCAGGTCCCCGTACTACGAGGTCCTCAAGCCTCCCCAGCAAAGTCCTTTGTACTCTCTACTCTGAGAACACCTTATGGTTTTGCTCCATGCCAATGACACTTCTTCTGTCAACCTCATTGTTCATGAAGCAGGATGTGAGTTCTAGTTCTGTCACACAAAGAGGACAGTTCCTCCCTTTGTTCTTCTAGTCTGCTGAAAGAGGAATGTTAGACGCACAAGCCTTATGTATTGACAGGGCTTAGGAAGGGAGTGGGCAGGCAGCCCTGTGGTCTCCTCAGATTTATTCCTGCCTGACCAAGGCCCTGAGGTGGGAGGTCACAGAGAAAGTCATCAGAACCCGGATATTTGCTCAGGAAATGGTAGTCCAGCTCTCTGCACTGTCCCTGCACCCAGCTATCAAGGGAATGGTCACATTCTTTCTGGAAGCATCCTGTACACAGGCTCAGGATGGGGCAGCCCTAGAACCTCATCAGAGGGAGGGCCTGGGCCTCAGTGTCAGAGGGCTGCCCTTGCCCTGGAGTCAAGCCAGTCTGAGGGCCGGACTTTGCTAAAAATAAGCCATTCATGTCTGCGTGCTGTGCTCTGGCTCAGCACAGACCTGGCACTTTGTATCCTGTGCCTCCTGTGGCGCCCGTGGGATGAGCCAGCGCTGAGTCAGGAGTGGGGATGTCCTTTGCGCTCTTCCTGCCAGGCGGGTGCAGTGGAGAGGCCTCCATCACGGCGACCAGACCAGGTGCTGGGCTGCAATGAGAGAAGGGGAAACCACTGAGAGGGGTTGGGCTCTGGGATCAGGGAGGCTGGGCTCCTCTGGGGCGACTCTGCTGGCCCTCAGCTGTCTGCAGAAGCTGGGATCTCCCCCCCCAGCACAGCTCCTCCAGTGCCAGGATTCTGTACAGGCAGCTATTAGGGAGCGGGAAGCAAGCAGGGTGGGTGGTTTTTATAACTCCTGGAAAAAAAGAACTTTAAGGTGTACTTATTTTTCCAAAACATAAAAAGAAAAGCACAAAGAGGGCATTTCAAAAGTTCACCTATGTCTTTTTCCTCCTATAACTTTCCAGAGGAAATAAACATATTTTTGTATTCAAGTACACACATTTCAGTGAACATACTTCCTTTTACAAGAACAGGGTTAAATCAACATTTTCTGTCTGATTTTCTTATTTAACAATATGTCACAGACAAGTTTCCGTGGCCATAGTTACAGACTTACATGATCTTTTAATACCTGCATTTGAGGAAACAAAATTTAGCCAAGGGATCAGCCAAGTTTTTCTGGAAAGGCATACATAGCTTTTACTTTTGCAGGCTGTTTAAATACTGTTTAAATACTGAACAGTTCTGTTTAAATACTCAACCCTGCTATTGTATTTCCAATGTTGTAAAAAAAAAAAAAATAAGCCGACAGATCTAACTGTACCGATAAAGCTTTAATCGCAAAAGCAGACTCTGGATTGGTTTTGGCACACAGGCCACAATTTGCCAACTTCTGATTTAACCTGTCACCTCATGATAGATATTTAGGAAGTTTTTAATTTTTTCCCATTAAAAACAACACAAGAATTAAGATGTGCTATTTATACATACCAACTTCCATGAGGAATGTAATCACTGTGTATTGGAAACATGTAAAGTACTAATAAAAAACAAGAACTGAAAAAACACAAAATATACATATATATTTATATGTGACATATACATATCTGTGTACAAACACCTGAGTAGTAAATGCACATATGATCTGTGTATGTACAGGATTCATCTGTACATATAAATATATAAATGTATGCGTACTTATGTATGGACCTGTCCTCTGGACCCCTCCAGTGAATTGTAGATGTAGGGATTTCAGAGAGACAGTGGCCCTTCCCAATGCCTGAGCAGAATGTTAGGGGTTAGCAGGGGCTGGTTACAGAGGGCAGGAGAGAGTTCTGAGCGAGGTTCTCTAGACAGAGGAGAGCAGGCATTTGCTGAAAAAAAGGAGAGGGAGAGGTCTGACAACACAGGCAGCCAGGAGAGAGGAAGAGCACGCCAGGCAGTGCTCCCTACCAGCACCAGGGGCTGTTGGCACGAGCCTGGGTTTCTTGGGGGCCTTGGTATCCTGGTCTGTGATGACAGGGCCATGGTGAGCGATTACTTTTGCTCTGGTTCTATGAGCAGATGAGGAAAGCAGGAGGGGAAACTGTGTGTCTGCGTGTGTGCACATAGGTGATGGTCGCAAAACCACAGTCCCTTAGATCTGCTGTCAGCCAACACAAAACAAGGCTGCATCTAGTCTGTTTCATGCTTTACCCACTGTGACATCAGGGCAGTGCTGGATGGCTCAGGACTACGACTAAATCAGTGTGAGTCTGTTGGTGCTGTAACAGAACACCTGAGACTGGGTGATTTACAAAAACAGAAGCATATTTCTCTCAGGACTGGAAGCTGTGAGTCCAAGAACAAGTACAAACAGGTCTGACTGTCTTCTGAAGACTGCTCTGAGATGGCACCTTGGCTGCATCTGTGGGGCAGCACATGTGGTGAGTATTGTGTCCTCCTGTGGCCTGAGAGCAGATGATGCAAATGCACTCCCTTAGGTCCTTTTTATAGCAGCCTTGGCCCATTCCCAAGTGCTCCAACACCCGGACACACCCCAAAGCCTTGCCTCCCAACACTGCTGCAATGGAGACTGTCCCTAGCATGTGCATTTGCAGAAACACTCTCAGACCAGAGCAGCCCCTACCTCTGAGCCTTGTTAGTTCTGTGGTTTGGTTCCAGAAGGGAAAAAATAAGCACATACTCCGCTGTCTTCTCCCATCACCCTTTCAGAGGCAGCTTTCCAAAGCTCCAGGAGATTTCGCCCTTTGCATCTTAGTCCCTGAGGCCATGCTCTCTGTGGGGTCCTGTGTTGGTGACCTCTATGCTTTCCTTGGGGCCTTCCTGAGCACCAATTCTCCTTAGACTTACATCATCCCAGTGGCTTCCTGCATGTTCCGTGTTTCTCTAGCTTCTGCCCAGCATGCCTCCTGAGCTCTAGACTCACAGGTGTGGCCATTCACCTGGCCCAAATGCAACCTGAGTTCACCTTCTTTCTCAGCCCTCCACTTCCACTCCTCTCAGCCCCATCTGCAGAGCAGCAGCACTCTTTGCCTTGGTCTCAGACAGTGCAAGAGGCTCTACCCCCGTGGCCCACCTCATCTCGTGCCTCTCACCTTGCTGAAATACCAGCTTGCCAGTCCTGAGGGAGACAAGTGCTTCTGTGCTGAGCATCCGCTCCATGCTGATCACTGTGCTGGGAGTTTTGCAAGCACGGTTTCCATCAAGCCTCGGAGGAACTCAGTAGTGTTCACTTAATGGACAAGGACACTAAAGCACACCGAGGTCTACTGACTTGCCTCCGACCCCAGGGAGCTCTGACTCCAGACCGTCTCACCCCAGAGCACTGGTGAGGTCATAAGACGCCATAGACCTCCCTCTGGCAGGCACACGACTCTTCCCCATCTTCCCTCGGCCTCCCATCAGTCCCTTGTTGTCCTGAAATGAAGTTCTTATTTTTTTAGATAAGAATTAGTTCCAGGCATTGGAGACACTGTGGTGCATTAGAAAGTTCCTATTATCACGGAGCTTACTTTCTAGACTGGTGACACATAACCACCAAATAGACCACAAAATTGCAGAGTGATATGTGATACTGAAGAAAAATAAAACAGAGTAAGGAAATGGAGAATGACCTGGGAGTGGTGAGAATTAGGGTAGGTGGTCTGGAAAAGCCTCTCTGAGGACACAATATTGAAGCTGAAGCTAAGTGAAGCAGGCTGCAGAAGTAAGGGGATGGCACGCTGCAGCTAAAATGGAAGAGCATATGTAAGGCTCCTGTGGTAGAAATGAGCTTGGTTATTTAAGCAATAACAGGAAGTCGTGTACAGCAACAGTTGGGTGATATGCAAGGTAGTAGTAGATGAGCCAAATCGTGCAGTGGGTGAGTCTGCCTAGTAAGGACTTGCACTTTTATTCTAAAGGCTATAGGAAGGTACCTGTGCGTGTAAGGGGAAGGTCAGATCTACGTTTGAAAGAATGGTCTGGCTGCCATGTGATTTTGGAAAAGCATGCAGGTGGTAGAGAGAGCAGTTAGGAGGTTCTTCTGTGCTCCAGGGGGAAGAGGAGGGCAGGAGGTAGCTGAAGGCCACAGCACTTGTTATAGGCCTTGGAGGTTAGGCTAGTCTTGCTGAGTGTGAGAGACGAGAAGGTAGCTTGGGACAACTGGGGCCTTTGCTCTGAATTCCCTGAAATGGGGATGGAGTGTGTGAAGCTGGTGCTCTGAGGAGGCTGAGGCTGGGTAACTATGGTGAGGGCTCTTGGAAAAAGATGGCTTTGCAGCCACTGAGTGAGAACACTTTGTTCCCTGAGCCCAGGTGCTTGTTCTGAGTGTTGTTGCTACAAAGGAAAGCAAACGGGATATACTATGAGTTAAGTTGTATCTCCTTATGAGATGTCAAAGACCTAGCCCCCAGTCCCTGTGACTATGATCTTGTTTGGAAGTGAGATAATTAGACTAAGCTGAAGTCATTGGGCTGAGTCCTGATCCAATACCCAGTGTCCCTATGAAAAGAGGGCAATTGGGCATAGAAATGTGCCCAGAGGCAAGATGACATTAGGAACCACCAGAGGATGGCAGCCATCTGCATCCAAGCAAGGCCCAAAACCAGCAGAAGCTGGACAGACTCAGCTGCACAGCCTTTGAAGGCTCTCACTCTTCCCACGCCCTGACCTCAGACTTCCAGCTTATAGACTGAGAAACCCTGAGTACCTGTTGTTTAAGCCAACCAGTAGGTGATGCTTTGTTATGGTAGCCTGGAGAGTAATTAAAGGTGGTACAGAGGCAGACATGGGGCCTGGGGCCCCGTTATACAAGGAGTTGGAGCAACACATTCATAGAGAAATGGAAATGATCCAGTGTTGAAGGAAAAGGGATTTGGGAGGCAGAGGATAGTTCTCTGAAAGGCACTGGGTTCTTTGAGTTCTGGGACTTTGTACATGCAACACACATAGCTGCCTCTCGCTGTCACCCATCTGTCCTGGCCTTAGCTGCTGGTTCTATTTCCCAGTGGGTCTAGAATCTCTCTGCTTACCCAGGGTCTTTCCCCCACCTCTGCACCTAGTCTTCATTTTACAGTTGCTTTTTGAACGCCTGAATCCTGTACTCGCCACTGCCCCATGCTCTGGACATAGACCAGGAGCAGGAGAGTTGCTAAGCCCAGCAAAGAGCTTTCACACCATGTCGATTTACATGAGGGAATGTGAAATCCTTATGGGCTGTGTTTGTCTCCACAGCGGGGGTTTTAGAATTCCTTTTGGAAAATGGGTCCCAGCACTTTCTAGCCTCCCTCCAGGCCAACTCTAGTGTTGTTTTCATTGATCAGAACTTTGGGGCTGTAAATCTCCAGAAGCTCCACCAGAAGCCCATCACTAGAAGCCGATCTCGTGACTCTGCAGCATGGCCAGTTACTTAACCTCCACAACTCTTGGGTTTTCCACAAGTCAAATGGGGCAAAGAGCTGCCCTTTCTTTCCATTGCAGATGTGGGTGTGGAATAGAGGCCCAGCTACACTGAAGCAGGAAACCAAGGCCTTTAAAGTCAACCCACAGTCAGTGGTTCTTGGAGAAGAGGATACGTGGACATGTGAGAAGAAGGGATTGTCTTAGCCACTCATATTCTTTATTCAAAATTGTAATTTAAAATCATTTTAACTGTGGCAAAATAAATGTAAGATGAAATGCACTGAGTGAGGTAAGCACTTTTAGGTGCATGGTTCAGTGGCGTTAAGTACACTCATACCGCTCACGGCCAACCATGGCTCGAACTTTTTCATTTTGCAAAACTGAAACTCTGTACTCTCTTAAACAACAATTTTCTGTTCCCCCTCCCCCAGCCTAGGAAATCACCATTCTACTTTCTATCTCTACGAATCTGACTGTTTTTGGTGTCTCATCAGAGGAGAATCATGCAGTATCTGCCCTTTTGTGTCTGGCTTATTTCATGCAGCGTCACGCCCTCAAAGTCTGTCCATGCTGCCACAGGAGCTGGAAGTCTTTCTCAGGCCGGATGATATTCCACTGCGTGTCTCCATTGCATTTGGTTTACCCATCCCTCGGAGGATGGGCATTTAGGTGGCTTCCACCTCAGCCTGTGATTGAACTGTGCCACTGTGACGGCAGGTGTCCAATTCAAGCTCTATTTATTTTCCCTTATTTTTCTGCATGGAGTCTGTGTTTTTAATTCTTCTTTAGTCCAGGCAAACATTCTCATGAGGCCTTTGTCAAGGGAACTCAACACAAGATAATTTAAGGTGAGATGTTTTTGGAGTTTTTTCTTGGAGGACCATCTGTTTTATCTCCACTTGACTTTTTAAAAATGCTGGCACTGTTTGAGATTGAATACGAAGCTTTTTTTCTCTCTCTCTGACGTTTATACGACCAAAGGTGGAAAAATAAGACCTTTGCTTATTAACAGAATGAATCAATCTCTTTCCCCCACAGGAACTTGACAACAAGCTAGAGACTGGAGTAAACTTTAGACGTCCCTCCGGTGTGGGCTGGGCTAACCTTTCTTTGAGTTCAAGTTGAAGGAGACTGATTCACAGAACTGGAGGTGTTGCAAACAGCCAGGATTCTCTGGGTTAGAAGTGCCCTGCTCTGTTCTGGTCCACACTGTGCAGCCTCTTCTGACACCTCAGGAGGGCACAGTTGAGACCAGAGAGGTTGGATGTGTCACTGAAGGTTATCCATGGAGACAGCGGGCAAGGGAAAAGGCATGCTCAGCCCAGAGCCTTGCCTGGGGCTGCAGCCAACAAATACTCCAGACAGTGAACCCTCCAAGGCAGTGGGGCTTAATTAGGACTCAGGTTCCTTCCTCCCAGTGTCTTTGTGTGTGCTACGCATGTGTGGGGAAGTTCCCCCCAAAGTGCCATGTTTAACCCTTCCTTGGGCTGACT